>VZTO01008186.1:0-17269 GCA_013400615.1 Syrrhaptes paradoxus | reverse complement strand
TTCTATTACGGCCACATGAGATCCTGAACTCCACCACCTCATGGTCACTGCAACCAAGGCTGCCCTCAACCTTTACCTCTTCAACCAGCCCCTCCTTATTCGTGAGAATAAGGTCTAGCAGTGCTCCTCTCCTAGTCGGCTCGTCCACCATTTGCATCAGGAAGTTATCATCAATGCACTGGAGAAACCTCCTGGACTGCAGATGGCTGGCTGAGTAGGCCTTCCAGCAAATATCAGGGTTTTGAGTTCCTGATTCTCCAGGGCATTGCAAATTTCACTTTTGTAAGCACTATTCTTTGTGAACCTTGTCTCTAGAACAAGATGATGTTTGTATGTTGCAATATTTGATTGTACTTTAACTGCTAATTCAAACATTTATTTGACCAACAATGAGTTCTGGGCCTAGAAGTACACAGATTGAGGAAACATTCTATTTTAGGCTGTTGTACAGATATCTTGAAATTGTCTCTATCATGGTACAATATAGTTCAAATACACACTCTGAATTTCATACATTTGTTTAAAAAGTTTTAGATACAATCTTCAAAAACAAATTTGAGGATGATTCTTGGGGAAATCTGTAAATAGAGCAACTCCACATTCCAGATATGTCTGCAAGTCCTTAAGTATTCTAATACCATCAATAGTCATTGAAAAAGACAACAATGGCCTTCTTTTACTATTCTACAGTAACTTTTGTTTTGATGACTGCTCACCTTCAGTTTTATATCTGAGGAACTTGAAGTCCAAGACATACATTAAACCACACATTTTCAATATTTTTAAAAAAGACATTCCATGTAATGAGTACTACAATTTGATACGTATATATTAATTTCCATGTACACAGTGTGGCTGAGCCAACTTTCTCAGTTCTAGGAAGTTTTAAAACCTATTTTTAAAGGAAAATTTTAGTTAAAAATAAATATATGATATAGACATAACAGAAATATTTATATCAACTAGTAATCACTGTACAAAGAAAACAAACTCTCTCACTTTTTTGATTCTCATGAAAAATATATGGGTTTTGTAAAATGTCCTAAAGATGCACAAATTGAGGAGGCTAATGGCTAACGAAGAGTGTCTCTGAAAAGGAGATCCTTTCATGAACTCCATTAAGTGAAAGAAGCAATAAACCAAAAAAAAAAAAATGGTGACAATTTTAATACTGCATTCTGTGAAAGAGTAATTTCTTTTAAAAAATCATATTAAATTATTGAGGAAGAGATTTCAAAAGGGTCAAAGGACAGACACTTTGTTTTTGTTGAAAAACGACAGGTTCTTTAACTCATTTTTGTGGATTCAAAAATCAACATTCTGGGAGAACTGGGTCAAAACCAATTAACTTGTAAAAGCTATGTAGAAACTAAGGTAAATCAGTGTGGATGAAAGAATACAAGTACATTCCCCTTAATAAATTACAGAAGATAATAATCAACATTTCTGAATTTGGACAAGATTTCCTAAAAAGATCTGACATCCATCCTGTGTAGATCATTAACCTCAAAATAAAGTGGGCAAACATGACTGTATCAAGATCTGTATAATAAAGAAATTATCAATGTTTTCAGAAAGGTAAATTAAAGGAAAAAGAGAAGGAAAATAAAAAGGGAAACAAAAACGGGGGAAAAACCCAAACACTTGGTCAGTACTTTTATACAATTTCCCAAACACTAGATGGAAATTTAACCAGATATCTACATTTTGTTTTTAAGTGAATTTGCACACCCCCATTTACCAATACGGCAAATTTATTAATTCCCTTACAGTCTTTTCCCTTGTACCACCTGTTTGTTAAACATGTTGTTTCAAGGAGCTCTAGCTACCAGCTATGCATCAACACCTACTAGAAAATAGGTGAGAAGGTCAATACCACCAAATAATCCTTATGAAAGAGAGACATTCAATGTGAAGGTCCCCGTCTTTGGAAGTGTAGTGAACGTAACAGTCACTAATGTGACCATGAGCCCAGACAAGGTGGAAGGAAGATAAGAAAGATTTTTGTGGGTGGCCATGCAGGAGGTTCTTGAGTGAAGAAAACCAGTCACCAACTTACATGTCATGAAAATGTCTGTATTTTAAAATGAATGAGTGCACATCCAAACTTCTGAGTATCTCTTTATGCAGAAATGAAATGAATAGACTAAAGAGTAATAGGCAATGCTGAATCATCCTGATTGTCAGTTGTTATCTACATGAAAAATAAAAAGGTTTTTCTCTATTGGGCCAAGCTGCTGACATCTGAGGAGTCATCTGCCATGAACTGTAACTATTACTGATGTCAAAGGACCAAAATGCAAATGATCATTTGCAGTTGTCTGACATGAGAGAAAACATAATTGAATTCTAAACAAGTAATGTCACATTCTGTGAAATGATTGCTGCCTGGATAGCAGCAATAACCTCCCAAAGATATGCTGCATTTCCCACAGAAGAAAGATCTGGCAAGTAAATAAAATGCATTTTTGTTTAAATATTGCATTAAAAAAACCCAACATACCCTAACCAAATAGTCTCTTTTTTGCCTTTTTTCTTCCTTTTTTTTCCAGATTAAAAAAAAAAAAAAATTAAGAGTATGGACCAGGGAATAGGCAAGAAAATATCTGTAGCTTTCCTGAAATAATTAAAAATGAAGAACAAATCTGGAGATCAAGAGGACTCTGCATTTACATGGAAGATCTTGGCTCACATTGCAGTATTATTAAAAAGTATGATGGTGTTGCCCTGGGTTAAGCTGAGACAGAGTTAACTTTCTTCATAATAGCTAGCAAGAGGCTGTGTTTTGGATTTGTGCTCAGAAGAAAGCTGGTAACAGTGATGTTTACATGGCTGCCAAGGTCTTTCAGCTTTTCTTGGCTGTCTCCAGACCGGGGAAGCTGGGAGGAAGCACAGCCCCAGTTACTAGCCCAGGATTTGATCTTAGGTTTGGGATTGAGAATCAAAGTGTCCAATAGTCTATTCCATAACATGTAAGTCATGCCCAGTATATAGGTGAGGACCCTCTAGAAGATAAGCCATTTTTGGTTCAGGATCTCTTTTGCTCAGGGTCATCTCTCTCCAGGGTCATCTCGCTCTACCAAGGCCTTCCCCCCCCCGCCCATGAGTGCGGTTTCAGGACTCTCCCTGCTCCAGGATTGTTAGCAGGGAACAGGCCGAGCCTTGGTCATCAGGTGGGGGGGCAGTATCACTGTGTATCACTCATTTGTATATTTGTATACATTATTATTTTCAATATTATTGTAGTTTAGTTATTAAATTGTCCTTATCTCAACCCACGAGTCCTTTTTTCCCTTTACCCCTTTAATTCTCTCCCCTATCCTCGTGTTGGGGGGAAATTGCATGGTTGGGTGTGTGGTTTGGCCCCCAGCCAAGGGCTAACCCATCACAGGTGTTCAGGCCAAACAAATATGGAAAATTATGCCATACAGGTTAAGGACTTTGGTGTAAACTGTCACCCTTTGCTGTGTGTTAGAGTTAAAGGAAAATTTTTTTGCTGAACTCTTGTTGCTAATGATCTGACTGTTTAGATGTAAGCCACAAAACTTAACAGTACACTGAATCTGAAATTGTTAATTTATAGATATCCAATGTAACACAGATTGGACCATGTATTAAAATCCCTTAATAATCAGCTCAAGAGAATCTGAAGGAAGAATTAAGAAACCTTGATGGAAAAAATCCAAATATTCAAACATGCAGAATTTCTCAGGAATAGATTAATTTACATTAAATACAATATAAATAAGGTATTTGTTCCATTGGATGAAAACGGTCATATGAAATATTTTACTTGTTACCAATTTCCTTTTTTAATTAAACCTGCTCACTCCTTTGATAAAACAGAATCACACAGAATCACAGAATGTTAGGGATTGGAAGGGACCTCGAAAGATCATCTAGTCCAATCCCCCTGCCGGAGCAGGAAAACCTAGATCAGATCACACAGGAATGCATCATAAGGGAGATGCTCCATTCCCTTCATCATCTTTGTGGCTCTGCGCTAGACTCTCTCCAGCAGTTCCCTGTCCTTCTTGAACTGAGGGGCCCAGAACTGGACACAATATTCCAGATGAGGTCTCACCAGGGCAGAGTAGAGGGGGAGGAGAACNCTCCTTGATATTATTTTTGTTATCATGGACAAAATGGATAATCCATGGTTTTTTTTCACCATTGTGACTTTTTGACCATTGTAGCTCTGCATCAGCATTCCAGCTCAATATATCTTAGTGATGACTTCAATTAAAGCTAATATGTTGTTAATGTGCTTAGAACAAAGCTGTCACAAAGAGTTTCTGGTTTACCAAGACTAAATTAATTTAATCATTTTGCTTGGTCTGTAAACTAACATCCATCTATGGAATAAAAAAAAGGATAATATGTTTTCAACCAAAGTTCATACAGTTAAAGGGAATTTACCTCAGTATATAAAAATATTATGGCCATGAGTCCGGAAAGAATTTGGAGAGCACATAAATCCATAGGCACTATACTATCAAGTATTAAAGGAATCAAATGTTAAATATAAACTTCACAGATTGTGCCTTCTGAGACACCCAATGTAACAGACATTTTCCAAATATTGTTGATGTGTATTGGATCAATGCTGCATTGCATTGAGATATAAGAAAAAAAAGGAAATGCACCTTTTGTATAACAGTCTATTATTTCAAATATGGCGGTGTGGTTTCCAAAGAAAAACTGGAGTATCCTCAAGAATATATGATGATCTACTCTCTCTTCCACTGGTTTCTGTCAGGCAAGCAAAGGTACAAGAACCACTTTTACCTTCATCACAACTTTAACACAAAGGCTGCAGGTGGTTGGGGCAAATTCAAGAAATTATTCAGGGGTCTCGTGCATTACAGATAAGTCCTCCATAGACTAGAGCATTGGTGCATTGGTCCAAAGAGAATATGGGATGCTTTGTGCACAGCCTACTTACTCTGCATTCTGCCCTGGGGCTGGGTTCAGGCCTGTGAACAGTGACATGCCCAGGGGTCTGACAAACTCCTGGACTGCCCTCCAGGATGGAGTTTTGTGAACCTAATTCTGAAGAATCAATATCTTCATTGGCTAGTATTAGGGAGATGCTTTTGTCCTGTATTGAATCCAGTTGGTTTCCTAAACCAGGAAAATAGAAATATGTTATGGAATAACATGAATTTTGGCTTATTAATGTCATAAGAAGCCTCCACAGATAAGGAAGGAAAATAATATGAACTTCAATATGGTAGTCATCTTCCTTATGCACGACTACTCGCTTGCATAAAATTAATCACATTCATAAATGCCTTCGGCATTACATCTGTCTTTAGTTGTGACAACACTTGCAACCAAAAAACAGTAGTTTGAGAGCATGGCTCAGCATAAAAATAATCAGATTCTTTCTAAACAAATTATTCGTCCATATGCCATAGTTATGGAATGTGTAACTCAAAGTATAGTTTTTTCTTTCATTTCACACTTTTCTGCCTTGAAGTATCTATTGTCTTCAGATTTTATTAATTTATCTCTGGGTACTTGCATAGGATTCATTTCTTTGGAAATTAATTTTGCATGCATACATTCCAATGTATTTTAATCAAAATCCCAGTCTGATACACTAAAAGACTGTCTCCTATGACAAACTCCCTGTAAATCAAAAATCAGCTACACATTTTTATGGAAATTATTCGTGCAAAGCAACTATTTGGTCCATAAGAACAGTCACATGAGAAAGAAACAATAGAGAAAGAGGCCTGAGAACACATGGCAGGAACACAAATGTAATTACAATCAGCTTTTTTTTTGGTCAGACTTAGAAATATAAAATGTGCATTCACAAAAATAATCATATACCACAATATCCCAGGGTTCCACTCAATTTTATGCCATTTCTTTCTAAGGAACACAGAGATACGAAGAAAAAACTAATTCAAAACCTGAAAAAAAGTATGAAAAATTGTGTAAAATATAAATCACTTATTTGAAACATTCAATTACTGACCCAGTCAGATTTATTTAAAACAAAACACCACCTCCTGCATATCTGATTAATGGTTGCCATGGCAAATAAGACTTCCTACCACACTACCTTACTGAAATATGCATGGCAATTGCAAGTATATCACTCAGAATATTTCCATAATGATATTAGCTGGCCTATCCAGCATCAGACAATTAATTTTGCGAAGCGTCAGGTGTTCAATATTTATCCTCATAAAAATTAAATATAAACATTCACATATCACATGGAAATGGATTCCTTTATACATCACCGTTCTACTTTTGCTCATTACATATTTTCTCAGCAACTAGATTAGGATAGAAGACAGATTTTTGGTGAGTTTTCTGTATGAAATGGACATGATCTCTACAATATTTTATTTTTTGAACAACAGTTTGAAAATGTGTTGAGATAAATTTTGTAAAAAACTACTTTGTTAATGAGTCTATACTGTCTTATAATTGTGGTCCTCAGTGAAACACAATTTCATTCTATCTGTTTTTCGAGGATTTTCATGCAGTATAATGGCTGGATCAGGCCGAACTTATCATTACCGGGTTTCATATGAAATGAGCAGGAAGAGTTTGCTGTTCACAAAAAATCACATCTTAATAAGGGAGCCATGCAGAGGAAAAGCAAGGGCTTGCCTGACCTTCCTCCTCTTCTTTGAACACTGGTTGTCTTTAACCTGTTGTGATCAAGGGCTCAAAACTTTCTCTTCAGAAATGTTTTAGCTGTTTTCTTCTAAGCAAGACACTGTGGTCATTTCTATCACCACTCTCTGACTCATCAGGCAGTTCAGCCTGGAGACAGAGCTGCCTCCGGGACACTGCTCTCTTCTCTAGTCTATAATCTCATCTTTTAGTGGGACTCATTTTCTGTCCCTGTAAAGCTGGGTTGTGTTCTACAATGAATGCTGAAAGTAGTCTACTCCAAAGAGAACCAAAGAATAAGAGCAATCAAGAAACCTTTTGTTTCAGAGAGGCAGGGAACAAGGAGTTCAAGGTTATGCTTATAGAACAGTTTCTGGGCTTCTGGACAGTTACAGTTTAAATCCCTCACTAATTCTGAGGGAAGGTACTGGATCTTTAGGCAATTTCTTCTCTTTGAAGTGAGGAGCTCACTTATAACATTATGGAATCATGCTCCTTCTTCAGTTTAAACTTTTGGTGAAAATGCCTTTTCATAAGAAACCTTTTTATTTGAAATGATTTCAGGCTCTTACAACTGAATAAGGAATCTAATTAAGGGGAAAATAGTAGAATGATAGAGGAAGAGAGAACTCTTGCTGAAGGACCAATAATGAAGCTAGAGGACTGGTAAAGACAGAGTTGCTACAATTGTTATTAATAGCACTACTAGTTGTAATAATAATTCTGCTATTTGGGCATTTTGCCTTTTGATAAATTTTAAGAAACAGCTGTCATGCATGAGTCTAGCAAACAGAAATCAGACAGTCTCCAAAGCCAATCTCCAGAGCTGGTAATTTTTACTCCTTTTAGAATCTGTTCTTATGTCCAGGTCCTGTTGAGGTTTGGTTTTGACCTTGTTTGTTGTTGTTGTTGTTGTTTGGGGTTTTTTGTGAGGGTTTTTTTTGTTCCCCTCCTTATCCACAGAATCACTTCAGTAAACAGCTTTTAGTGTCATTTTATATAAGAAAATATGATCATAATCTTTTTTACATATCTAAGGCCAGTCCTATGAAAAAGTTGAATGTAAGGACAGAAACCTTGAAATTATTATCTTTGGTATGAAATACTCATGAATAGTAGCACAATAAACTCCTTAAATAATCATAATCTATTTACAGGGAAGAAACAAAGAGCTAATTAGAGACAAAGGAATATGATTTGATTTTTAGATAGAATTTTGAATACACTTGGCATCTGTAAAAAAAAGAACAAGCCAGCAAGCAAAATTAAGGTTCACTGCACATATTCTGATTTGTAGCACTGACCTTGAACATAAAAAAATCTGAAGCTGGCTGTAGGCAACAGAAGTAGCTGAAAAGTCTGGAGTCATTCTCAGCATTTTCAACACAGAATTTTGTAATGCTTTTGTTTCAGTCTTTTGGCATATACTGTAACCAATAGCTTCATTTAGCAATATTCAGCAGTTTGATGGATCAGATTATTTTTTAAATGAATGAAACTAATTTTCCTTGCAAAACTTCTACCATACCAGCTGTTATTGTTATCACTGCTATCATCATCATCATTATCAGCATAACTATAATTACATTTAGAAAGATAAATTAGGAGAATGCAGCAGTGGAAAAAACAGAGTGCCAGGACGTGGAGCTGTCCTTTGTTCCTGAGTTTTAACAGAATTGCTGTATTTCAGTCTTCATTGTGGCAGTTCAGTGCAAGAGGATATTTAGTGTCCTTTGTATTTGCTAGAATTAATGGTGATTTTTTTTGTGTTCCTCTCATAAAAGGTGTAAATAAACAACATGAAATTCTGTTGATAATTTCTACATAAAGTTGAGAATCAGTTTTGATTATATGACAAATAATCTAATTGAATTTGTTTCTTTAATTAAAAGGGAAACACCTGCAACTCAGCAGATCCTCCTATTATTTCCATAATTTATCTAAGTAAATATATACTAAAAGCCAAATATAGAAATAAAAAACAAACACTCTATTCCACTGACTACTAATTGTGTACTTCTGAAATACTAGACTCAGTAATGTGGTCAGATGTCCATTTGAGTCTAGATATCTGTACAATATGATAAACTACACTGTCTTGAAGTGATAATGTGGAAAGGGAAAGGAAGGGGAAAATGTGTTTATCTCACATTTAGTAACTATACATATAATCAGCTGTACATTTATAGCTGTGTAATGTGAGAGTAGCCACAAAACCAAAGCATCACTGAAATTCACATTTCTGAACTCAGCTTTAAATGTCACTACAAAGGTGAATTTAACCCTTACACTCTGACTCACTGATTCTCATTATTTCCACAGGAAACCTGAACATGAACATGAGTGTTTGCCAATAAAAAAAAACCCCACACAAAACCGAAAATTCAGTCTCTTGGCTATACTTCCCTATGTTTTTTATTCTGAATATTAAATGATTGTCTAAGTCAAAATTATTGCAATTCTGGAGGAATATTATTAGATCTCATACTAGTTTTGCAAACAAAAAAAAAACGGGAAAGTTGCTATCTTTCCAATCATACATAGTTCTATGTTGGTCGAAGTGGGATACGGAACTGGAGTAACGGCACAATCTCAGTGTGAGTAAGATTGTTCTCCTTTATTATCTCTTTACCTTGTCATTATATAGAAAGCAGAACCGAACACACACAAGCAACAGGCATGTGACTGGTTACAAGCAGTTGTCCACGCGCCTACAATTTATTTCTGATTGGGGCAAGGGTGCTGTGCATGCGTAGCGGGGTGTAAACAACAGCTGGACCCTGTTCCGTTATCTTGTTTCTGCCACTGCTGCATTCCTTTTTAGTTACTGTTCAAGGACAGGTCACGATGGCTACGAGGCCTTCACAGGCCTCAGAGACTACCCCATAGCCTGGATTGCTCACAACAGTCAGATCATGTCCCCTTTCTTGTAACCATTCTTCTACAGTTCTACATTAAAGAAAATGTTTCTAAAGATTATACTTCAAATAATCTCCCTGACACTTTATTAATAAGAAAAATCAAATCTAATATTCAACTAGTATTCATAGAATCATATAATGGTTTGGATTGGAAGGGACCTTTGAGATCATCTAGTTCCAACCCCTGTGGCATGGGCAGGGACATCTTGAACTAGACCAGGCTGCTTATTTCTTAAATACAGTACCCACAGTAGTGTCCAAAGCATCAGAGCACTACGAAAGTACATGCTTGTTTCTAGAGACAGGACTAAATTTCCATTTTATGACACATCAAGATTTAGAATGCAGTCTTTCATGAGGCTGAAGATCTCATCACCTCTTCCCTCCTTGTTTAGACCTCAGGGGTAAGAAGGTTATAAAGAGGCAGGCTATCTTCTGACACTGTCATCTTCCATTCTCAGATTCAGATAGCTGAGATAACATCAAAAATTGGTTTGGGTCTGGAACAATTGTCATTTTTCTTTATGATCTCCAAGAGCGAGGCAGAACTTGAAGATATTTTTTTTTCATAATAGGCGGAGGTGCTATTGAGTCAAAATATCTCATTACTCCTGTTAGGCTTCTCTGCGTGTCACAACTTTGAGACCAAATATATTCCTTACAGAGCAATCTGCAGTTCTACAATGAAATATTTAGATGTAAAGTTGTAAAGTTATTTATTTATTTTTCCATTTTAATGACTGTTTAATACTTACTCACATTCCCCGTAAAAAAAAGCTGAACTGAAAAAGACGTAATATTATGATAAACTACAAACATTTAACTTGTTTTATTTTAAATGTGAAAGTAATGGTTGTGGGAATAAAACTTCAAGATACCCACTGACAGCTATAAATATGCAAAAAGGTTGCTAAAAGTATAACATAAGAATATTAATTATAAAACTGAGTAGCTTTTAAACTGGTTGAAGTCTTTGTTTCTACAGACTGACAAAGTCACTCTTTGAATGTTAACCAGTACAAATGCTGACAAAGACCACACACATCTGATCTTCACCTGAGAAACAGAAAATGTTTCTTAGTTAATATGCAGGATTTATTCAGCAATGCATTTAATATAAATTTAACATATAAAGTCACAAATTTATATAAAGTCACGTGTTGAGAAGATTGACTTATATTTTTACACATTTTGTTCAAAAGGGATTTATGTAAGTAATAATTGTTAAATGTTGCATTGTTGGCCCTAGTTCTCCAGAAAATGTAGATAATGAATCATCTGGTACACTTCTGCTCTTCTCTTACTCACCCATGAAGAAACAGCATTAAAAGCTGCCTTAAGTCTGTTCACAGAAGGATACCAAATACAGTGATAGAGCAGACTTGGATCATGAGCCACTGCAGTATGAAACCTAAAGCTATCTATTATCTAGATGAAAAATGCTCAAAGTTTCTCTCTTTGACTAGAAGAAAGTCCTCCTCCTAGTCTTTTAAATTTCTTCCTTGCCCTTTTTTACTATCTCCTTAAAGCCTTTAGGGCTTTTCCCACTGTTAAAAATTAAAACATATCATTATTTATAGCATTGGGAAGAAAAAAAAAAGTGACAGGAACTCCTGAGCATATTAATGTATTTTCCTCTTTTTCATTTAAGCCTTTTCAGACCATTCCCTAAAATCAAATTTAGCTACATGAGTTAATGCTTCACTAATATACGAAATGTACTCTACACTGCTACAACCCCTTCACTGTGTGAATTGTCTGGTCTTCAGAGAACTCTTTTGAGGACCCCTCTTTACTCCGTACTTAGTTAATGAACTTATTGTAAATAGGAAGTTAAAAATAATTTAAATATTAATTACAAATAATGCTAGTAAATTTACTGAAAAGAATTAAAAGGTTTTCTTTAAAAACAAAAAAAAATAAAATCAATAGGAAGGTGACTGGCCTGAGTGCATCATCCATCTATTAAAATCTGGCTAATACCCCAAATGGGTCCACAAATTCATTTGCCAGCAATGACTTCCTAAAGTAATCTGATTGAATTCAAAGAGGGAAAAATTAAAATGAATGAAGGAAGAAGTGAACTATCTGTGTTTAATCTTCAGTTTCATCAGAAATCGATTAACTAGGTGACTTTGGGTCCAAAAGAATTAATTATACTCAGTCTCTGGTATAATTAACAACACTATGGCCATCTCCCAAAATATTCATTAAACAGTCAGGAACAATATGAAATTCAAATTAAAATTGGAAAAGAGATTAAATAGAAGTAGTCATCTCTAAAAAGAATCATACTACATCTGAGATGAAATCAGTTAAGCAATACAAAATATGGAAATACATTTTGTGTTACATTTAATTATCATTAATTCCAGCACTGCAAGCTGGCAGCTATTTTAGGCTCATTACGAAGACTAAAATGGGCTGGAATTTTAACAGAAATCAATCCTCATTGGAATAATGGGAATATGACTGAAAGTTACAGGAAGTTTCATTCTAAAATCCCAGCTTTCTTTTTAATTCTAAGTTTAACTGAGGAAATTTGCATTCTATATCACATCTACCATTAGTGTTGCAAAAAACTAAGAAATAGGCAGCTAACTGGGAATGGAAGGAGGGAAAAGAGGGAGGAGAGAAGATGTAGCTTAAATAGGTGTTTTAGAATCCCTGTTTTCTAAATTTCCCAAACCTAGTGTCTATATCTTGTGGAGCTGAATAATGCTGCCATTTGCCATATTGAATTCATTTGCAGATTTCTGTATCTAAAGTTTTTTCATCCCCTATAATTTTACCTTGCTATTTGGTACATTATTCTTCTGAGTTTCAATAGCATTTAGCCAGTAAAAGGCAAGATTTTCTTGCTTTAGATTTTTTCTTTTTTAATTCAAGTATCATAAACACTCTCATTTTATCCCTTTTTGTAGAAAATAGTAGTGCAAAAGTTACATTACATTCAAAGTAAATAATCTTGGTTATTTTTATGTCTTACACCAATGGTTACATAGAAGAAAATACTCAAGAGACAATCAGTCAGAAAACAAAGATTCATCTATGCGTGTCATTAATTATCAAAATTAAGACTTCTATTATTTTACAATTTTAAATTACTTTTTTCCTGAATGCACAGAAGGTGCCTGCTCTCATTTCTTAATTCTTTATGCAGATCTCATTTTTTGCTTAATATTGACACCTTCAATAAGGCTGTATCAAAAATAAATTTGCATTTGGAGTAAAATTTTTTATAGTTTGGTGGAACATCGTCATCCTGCATGTCAGCTTTTCTCCAGCTCTCTATCTGTCTAGAATCATAGAACCATAGAATGGTTAGTGTTAGGTGGGACCTTAAAGATCATTTAGTTCTAACCCCCCTTGGGTCTTATTTCCCGCATTATTCTCTCTGAGAGAGCTGAGAAATAGGTTTAACACTCGCTGTTTCTAGGAATACAAATGCTCTGTCTCAGCAATTATCCTGGAATGTGAATATGTTATGAGATCATACAGGGACAAAGACAAGAACTTTCTGAGATTCATCTGCAGTTCATCACTGAGGACAAAAGCACCTGAGATTCCCACATTGTGTGTACAAGATGGAGACATTAGGTGTATATCTGATTGCATTGCATCATTAAGACATGCTTAGAAGAGCTTTTTAGAGATGAGTGCATACCTTTATCAAAGGAATTGATCAAAAATTGTGACCAAGTGATCATTAAATTCATTGATGGTATTGTAACACACAGAGAGATCTCAGGTGAAACATTGTTTTGGGATCCAGCTGGAAGTTATTCTTCTAAGAAACTGTCAAGGCTCGAAATTACAACAAAATGAGTGGTTACCAACCTCATATTGAATTGCAAGTTCAGACAGACATTTATATTATAAAGACATCAGTGTAAATAGCAATTTCCTCCACTTTGCTTCCTGTTAGCATTAAGATTTCCTCTACCTGTGAAAAAAGTCTGCTGACATTTCCATGAATCCTGCAATTTAAGCCCTTCGAACATTCAGGGGGCACAAAATTACAGCACCAAGTCTGTCTTCAAAAGGGAAGTATGCTCTGCTCTGCTACTGCAGTGATTTTGTGCAAGGAGTTTTCCATTCAGATCTAATGCATAATTCATTGAAACATTTAAGAAACCTTCCCAGATTAAAGATAGTCTGTGACACTAAATAATAAACCAAACTTCTTGGACCTTTAGAAGTCTTTTAAAAATGCTTATTTCGTAGAAATTCAACCAGATTGATTAGGATTACTGAGCTGTTCATGTGAGATTCCCCTAAAGGCTGTTCCCTGTCATGAGAGATTTTTACAATAATTAAACTGCAGGGGGACACTCAGCTGCAACTTTTAATGGTCACCCTTACCAACTAACTAGTCGAAAGGGAAAGCAGAGGATAAGCCTTCTGAAAGCCATGCAAACAGAAAAACACATTACTTGAAACAAAGAGATGATCCAAGAAAAGATAAAAGGGACACTGATTTTTGAAATATGGAAAAGTTGTTGGACTCTCCTGCAATGGCTAAGTAAGCTCTGCATATATTAACTAATTAGCCAGATTGTCCTTCCTGGAAGACTTATTTGAATTTATTAATGAATGTCACAAAACAAACAAACAAGAACTAGCACTTTCTCCCTTATGTTTATGAGTTTTACTAACTTAAAAAAAGAGATTAAAAATCAAATAAAGTCATGCTCAGATACAGAGGTCTTCAAATTTATCAATAAATAATTCTGGTACATTCCAAGCCAACCATAACCCACAGATTTTTAAAATTATTTCTGGTTTAGGATGTACGAAGACAGCTGTTTTGTTCATGCAGCATTCAGTTGTGCTCAGGTCTACACAATTCTGAGAATATACAACTCTCTTCAGATATGGTGAGAAATTCAGTTTCATGTAGAATTCATACAACTTATCTTTTCCATGGGTAATCTAGATGTACACATTTTCTGTACAGAGTCACTTAAGTGACGTAACTACCAGATTATTAATTTAGTTCTACACTAGTGGTGCATAGCAGAATCAATGCATGGCTTAAGTAGTAGGTCCTTCCACTTTCCAAAGTGCATCTTTTCAAGGGAAGCCCAAATGCTGAAAACCTGGCCCAGTTTAACATACCAGCAAAACTGATGAGGTAGTTTTCCAGTCTACATTAAGAATTCCTAAATTGGAAAGACTAATCATAACATTGGACTTTTTTGATTATATACTTATTATAATAATTGCAATGATCATGTGAAAAAGTAAATTATCAGGTGGATTGAATTTAAAGAATAAATAATCAATTTTGAACATTTCAAAGCATTTATGACAGTCAATAAGGAAGCATGAGGAAAATTTTTCTATCAACTTTTTTTCTTTTTAGGAGATAGGTAACCATTTGTTTAATTTCTTCTTTCTAGTAGTGTATTTCTATGTTTTAATAAATAATACATACACAAGATCATGCCAACAGAGTGGCTATAATCCCCAGCTAAACCAGCCACATTTATTACTACTAGAGATGAAAGCCCAGGAAGATTCCAAAGAGCCCAGATAGCAAAAGCCCAGAAGGGTGTTCCACAGGGGTATAAGCAGGCCTTTTAACCTTTCCAAGGTCTTCAACCTGCTGGTAATGCTAGAAAGTTTAAGAAAGCTCTAAATGAGCAGTTCTCAGATTGGTTCAGAAAGGATGAGCAAAACAAAACTCTGGGAGGCACTGTATTTGAAGACAAATGTACTACTTTGATTTAATTAACTCTGGATCTAGCTTAGCTGTAGTTGAACTGACTCTTTTTTGCAGAGCTGCTTTTGTTTCTTTTGTGTTATCTTGTCTCGATATAATTAGCTTACTGAAATAAAAATGCTGTTTTGACAAACTTTGAAAACGAAATCAGGACAGGATAACCCTAAAATGTACATATTTTGGTTTGGCCTATCTAGCATCAACCGTGTGGGTGTACAATGCAGTGACAATGAGCATGTAGAGACCATAGTATGAACAACACAAAAAACTAGTAGCCCAGCCTCAACAAAAACACCCCAGAGAGAGAAAAGTAATCTTTCAAGATACCGTCTTTGCCACTGACAAGTCATCACTGGATGACTCTGAATTTTTATTATGAGAAGAGTGATATACTTGTTTCCTAATCATTTTCTTTAAGGTACTCAAGATTTTAAGATCTTTTTCATATCCTTCCTAAGTAATACCTTCTCTGTCCTAAACAGAAACAATTCAGTCTCTTTACTCTTCACTGATCAACAACTGGTCAATGATTTGTTCAATTCATATGACTCAACAAGATGTGTATTAAACATCAGGATGGGATATTACACTGCTTCTAAGTTGTTATGGTTGCCATACTTAAATGCAATATATTCACACTAACAAAGATTTCTGGTATCCTTGATATTGTTCTCAGTGATTCTCTTGATTCCATAAAGCAACATGTCTTGTTTCAATGTAATAGTAATTATCTCTACCTTCCTGCTTTATTCTGGTGTTTTAAAGGCTGTTGTTTCCTCTCCCTGCCCCCCTCCCTGATCCTGCTCAGCAAAGGAAGGTACATCTTGCCCTTCTCTCCCAAAAGCTCCACTTACCTGGTTACTATCTTTCCAAAATAACACAGCACCTTTTTTTCTAACCCCCCCCCCAAAAAAAGACCCCCCCCAAAAATTCCAAAAACAAAACCACAAAACCAAAAAAAAAAACCAAACCACCAGCAAAAAAGCAAACTCCTGGCATCCACAAATCCTCTGGCAATGAGTTTCACATTCAATTAAACAGAAATTGCTCCTATTTACCCTAAACCTGTAATCTAACTTTACTAGATGACTCTGTTTCATTATGAGAAAAAGTGAAGTGGTTGTTTTCTAATCATTTTCATTAATCTAGTCAAGATTTTTAGATCTCTTTCATATCCATCTTAAATTGTATCCTCTCCATCTTAAACAGAAACTATTCTATGTCTCCATTATCTGTGTGGTCCTTGTCTGTACTTTAACAGTAAGGAGGAAGATGTAAAAAGGAAGGAGATCAGAACCACATTAATACTCAAGGTGTGAAGGTACCGATTAAACACAGATGAGAGAGAAATTATTACAATGGTTGATGATTAGGCTGACAGTATGAGAAGAACATTTACTTCGACGACAAGTGTTAAGTTACATTTACACTGTGAAAAACCCAAATATTAAGTGGTCTATATAATGCTATGAAAAATCAAACACAGGTAAAGATGGAAATTTTATAATATTTCTAAAATGATAATACAATTATTTAAGCAACCTTTCCTGTTTTTAGACATCATTCTTAATTTTGTTTAGATAGCCTAGTATCTCAGCTGCTGTTTGGCTTAATTCTTTCTTATTTCTGTCTTTGTTGTTTTTGCAATTTTGAAAAAAAAACCAAACAAACAACTAAATATGAAAATATAACAAAAATCCTGCACATTAACCAGAAACATCCCAGAATGTGCACTAAGCATTGTAATAGTTTGTATTAACATGTGGTTATTACATAAAGTTGGCCTGAGGATTTTTTTTCCTCAGGGTATATCTTAAGATGAACAATATGGTTAAAAGTTTGCTTATGTCCATAGCCAGGTGCTATAAGCTATAGGGATTTTTCTCCCCCAGGGTATATGTATGATGAACAATATGGTTAAATGTTTGCTTATATCCATGAACAATATTCAGTTGTTTGAACCAGAGCACAGCCAGGT
>VZTO01008185.1:4669-20368 GCA_013400615.1 Syrrhaptes paradoxus | reverse complement strand
CTGAACTACAGTAATATTGAAAACAGANTATACAAATATACAAAAGAGTGATACACAGTGATACTGCTCAACACGTGATGACCAAGGCTCAGCCTATTCCTGGCTAACAGTCCTGGAGCAGGAAGAGTCCTGAAACTGCACTCCTGGAATGGAGATAACAGCCCAAGTGTCCCAGACTGAGAGCTGACCAAAAGAGGGAGAAAGCGTTGGGAGAGGGACCACTATGAGAGATCTGACCTGGAAGGAGAGTTGACCTGGAGGCAAAAAGGGATGAATTTCCCAAGATTACTCACCTATATACTGGGCACTTTGGGTCTCAATCCTGAACCTAATATCAAATCCTGGGCTAGTAACTGGGGCTGTGCTCCCTCACAGCTTCTCCTGCACCTGCAAAAAGCAGAGAAGTTGAAATACCTTGTTTATCCTGGCAACAACTATAAACATCACTGTTATCAGCTTTCTTCTGAGCACAAATTCAAAACACAGCTTCTTGCTAGCTATTACGAAGAAAGTTAACTCTGTCTCAGCTTAACCCAGGACATAGATGGATAAGGAATTGCCTGGATGGCCACATCCAAAGAGTTAGTTAATAGCTCAATGTCCAAGTGGAAACCAGTAACGACTGGTGTCCCTCAAAGATCCATACTGAAACTGGTACTGTTTAATATCTTCATTAGTGGGATTGAGTGCACACTCTACAAGTTTTTGGATGACACTGAGTGGTGCTGTAGATATGCTTAAGGCAAGGGACAACATGCAGTGAGACTTTGACAGGCTTGAGGAGTGGGCCCGTATGACCCTCATGAAGTTCAATAAGGTCAAGTGCAAGGCCCTGCACCTGGGTCAGGACAATCCCCAAAATCAGTGCAGACTGGGGGATGAATGGATTGAGAACAGTTTGACAGAGAAGGACTTGGGGATGCCAGTGGACAAAAAATTAGATGAGTTAGCATTGTATGCTTGCAGCCCAGAAAGCCAATCGTATCCTGGGCTGTGTAAAAAGAAGTGTGGCCAGCAGTTTGAGGGAGGTGATTCTGCCCCTCTACTCTGCTCTCATGAGACTCCACCTGGAGTACTGTGTTCAGGTCTGGGGTACCCAGTATAAGACAGACATGGACCTGTTAGAGCAGGTCCAGAGGAGGACCACAAAAATATTCAGTGGACTAGAACATCTATGAAGAAAGGCTGAGAGAGCCATGGAGTTGCTTAGCCTGGAGAAGAGGAGGGGTAGACCTTATTGCTCTGGGGAGATCTTATTGCTGCCTTTCAATACTTAAAGGGGAGTTTATAAGAAAGTAGAAGGACCAGGGCCTGTAGTGACAGGAAAAGGGGCAACAGGTTTGAACTGAAAGAGGGTAGATTTAGATTGGATATTAGGAAGAAATTTTTTATAATGAGGATCGTGAGACACAGGAACTAGTTGCGCAGAGAAGTTGTGGATGTCCCACCATTGGAAGCATTCAAGGTCAAGTTGGACAGAGCTTCCAGCAAACTAATCTGGAGAAAGAAGTCCCTGCCCATGGCAGGGGGAGGTGGACTCTATGATTTTTAAAAGTCCCTTCTACCCCAAATGATTCTGTCACTGGCATAATAGGATATATCCTGTGTCTTAAAGCTGGGCCAGCTTCCTAGTAGTGTCCTTTTAGCCAATGAGGCTTTTGGTGTCATCATTCTAGGGTTCCTTGTTTGTTTTTCAGAGATGAGAAATTATTTTTTTTGAAAAAAAAATCTGGAGACGCTGCATTTTCTCAGCTGTGGTAGTCCTGAGTACTCATATGTAATGTAAAGTTGCATACAGATCAGTGTGTAAATCTTTTTGATACCCAATTACAGTGCAAAGTCATTGCAGTAAGGCTCTGCTGGCCCTTAATCTGTATGATTCACTCTCTATCAGGCTCCTGTTAACTCCATGTTTTGCAGAGTTCTCTGAGCCTGAAGCAGATTACATGTTGAGTGGCTGCAGTGTATTAGGTGCCAGAGACTTAGGTCATGGATCTAAATTTGCTGTACGTTTTCTTTTCTTCACTGTTCTTCCCTTTTCCTCAGTTCAACCCTTTTCATTCCCTTGCGGGACTTTCTTAATGGAGTCAGTTTATCACTATACATATATTTACTCCCCGTTGATCTTTCCAGTCAAACTTCAATAATATATCTCCCTGCCCTCCTTGCTTTTGGGAGGCTAAGGGGATGCCAGGTAGCTGAATATGTAAATGCTCATCTTAACAAATCTAACACATACTAGCAAGGAGGTGCCTCTTTTGACAGATCAGGCAAAAAATTCTTACTAAGCTGGCCTGGTTCATTCCCTCTTGCCCATCTTTACTCAGTGAATTTACTACTTCCTGGCTCCTGAGAAAAGTCCGTTCAACCATTCTCCTGTACTATGCATTCCTGTTTCCTTCAAGTCACGATAAAACAAAGAATTTCATGCCCCACATTGCAGATGAAGGCAGACTGCCTCTTCAATCACTGATCTAGCTATATAGCTAGGTTAAGAAGTGCCAGCAATCACTTCTCTTTCCACATTCCCAGTCCCCTTCCTCAAAGATTTTCTCCAGGTCATGGAACTAGGCTGATTTTGAAACAGACTTAGTTTTATGCATTTTTAAAACTGATTAAGATGTTTTTCACCCCTCTGCCAGTACCATGCAGGCTGAGCAGCGGACACCCTTCTATTGTTAGCAGCAGAGATGAAGCTAGGTGTTAGCTATGGGCTGACCTCCAGTCTTGCCAGAAAGAATGGATTGGCCAAAAATAAAGATTTTAATAAAGGATTTCATGAGTGAAGGAGGTGGGAAGCCTGAGGGAAGAGAGTTTTTTCTGTACTTGCCTTTCCCCAGAAGGTGTCCTGGATTTGCCCTTGCTTTGATTGATAGTGTATTCCTCCAGCAGTACAACCCACCCTTCTGTTTCACTTGATCATACAGCTGCACATTGTGCTGATGGCTTGGGGGCCTTTCTTCATAATGCTGCAAAAAGAGCTCTTGTTCAGTACGCTGAAGATCTTCTTCATTTGACAAATATTTCCTCTTTTTATTCTTTGCCCTCAAATATGCTGTGCTGTTTGTCAGCATTAAACTGCTTGTGCTTTCTTGGTTCTGCTGTGCTTGACTGCACAACTACTTTGTTCATGTTAGTACTGATTAGCCAAATTGGAAGTCTAGAGCTTTTTTGAGACTCTTGCTAGTAGCATTTTCAATCTGAAATAAAGGTTTAGTTAGGTGTGGAAGGTAGAGAAATCATCACCAGCATGTGCTTCCTCTGCTTGTAGGTAACCTGGGCTGCTGTCTCATATCTCATATGCAGAGCACAGTCACACCTGGTAATGACTTGGGTGAGAAATGGCATTATGCCTGAAAACTCAGCAAGTGAAGGTAGTGTTAGAATCAGACAACGTGCTGGTTTGCCTGAACCTTTACTGGACAGGTGCTTCAACATTGTCTCAGGGTCCTGAGGGAAGTCTTTAAATTTAATTCAGAAATAAAACCGATCATCTCCCAACTGTTTGAGTTGATTAAAAATCCCAAGACTCTTTCTGTAAGAAAAGGGGCATGACTCTTATATCTTGGCCAAATTCTGGACAGTGAAATTACATTCTGCCAATGTGAAATATACCTGTCATTTGATTTGGAAAGCTATTTTGAACTCTCACTGAGAACTCCTATTGAGTTTTGCATACTTTAAATGGTTGCTATGTCCACCACTTAGATACAGCATTTCTGGAGTGGGACCTCTAAGTAAGTCTGTCTCCAAAGCACATTTGAAGAGAAGAAATAAATTAAAGACAAAATACCATCATTATTTTCCTATAGTAGCACTATTATTTTCTGAAACTCTGTCAAGCCACCAATTACTTTTTATTATTGTTCTTAATGGTGTTGGTTTGAGATTCCTCACAGGAAAGGAGATAATGGAAAGAGTTGGGATAAAATTAAAATAGAAAATGGTACACGCTAGGTGTGGCATGCTGGCACTTTAAATATTTGGTCTCAAGAGAGGATGGCTATTGCATAAAAAGGTCATTTTTTTAAATTATTATTTTTTAATGAGTTAAAATAATGAAACAGACATTTGTAACCATACTGAAATAGTCTTACCTATCAATTCTAGTAGGTCTTTATGTGACAGCTCTAGTACTGCAGGGTGTGAGTTGGAAAGAAAGACTAAACAGAATCTGTGGTGCCCCATTCCAGCAGCCCAGGGCCACTAGTTGTGGTATCTCTAGCCTCATTGGGGACCTGTGGAACAAGAAAATTATGGGTGGAGTTAAACCACAAACGACATTTAGTATATTATGAATTGACCAAGAAAAACATACTTTTCTACTCTCACAGGGGTGTGATTTACACAGCCCATAGAAAAGAAGCAGTATTCATGTTGTCCAATCTAGAAGTCAACTGACCCCTTGCCAGAGAATTGAAGCTTAAGACATTTCTATTTCACTGCTAACAGCGATCATGGCACTGATGACTTTGCCTCCATTGGACCTAAGACCTAACTGTATCATAGAATCATAGAATCATAGAATGGCCTGGGTTGAAAAGGACCATAGTGATCATCTAGTTTCAACCCCCCCACCATATGCAGGGTTGCCAACCACTAGACCAGGCTGCTCAGAGCCACATCCAGCCTGGCCTTGAATGCCTCCAGGGATGGGGCATCCACGACCTCCCTGGGCAACCTGTTCCAGTGTGCCACCACCCTTTGGGTGAAAAACTTTCTCCTAATCTCTAACCTAAACCTCCCCTGTCTTAGTTTAAAACCATTCCCCCTTGTCCTATCACTATCCACCCTCGTAAACAGTCGCTCCCCCTCCTGTTTATAGGCTCCCTTCAAGTACTGGAAGGCCGCAATGAGGTCTCCCCGGAGCCTTCTCTTCTCCAAGCTAAACAAGCCCAGTTCCCTCAACCTTTCCTCATAGGAGAGGTGCTCCAGCCCTCTGATCATCTTAGTGGCCCTCCTCTGCACCCGCTCCAAGAGCTCCACGTCCTTCCTGTGCTGGGGGCCCCAGGCCTGGACACAGTACTCCAGATGGGGCCTCACAAGAGCCGAGTAGAGGGGCACAATCACCTCCCTCTCCCTGCTGGCCACCCCTTTTTTAATGCAGCCCAAAACACAGTTGGCTTTGCGGGCTGCAAGCACGCACTGCCGGCTCATATCCAGCTTCTTGTCCACCAGGACCCCCAAGTCCTTCTCCGCAGGGCTGCTCTCAAGGAGATCTTCCCCCAGTTTGTATAAATACCTGGGATTGCCCCGACCCAAGTGCAGCACCCTGCACTTGGCCTTATTAAACCTCATTAGGTTTACACGGGCCCACTTCTCGAGCCTGTCAGTATTTACTATACTGTTTAAGGGCTTTAACTGAGGAGGATTTCCTTTTACCAGGCCCTTCATTTACTCCTGAAACTGTATAGATAGGAAAGTATCATTAAAACCATAGCCAAAGGAACCTTGGTTATAAGCAGTTTGTTAGGAACACACATAGGAACTATTAAGCCCTGAATAAATAAATATTGCATATGCTCTCTCCCTCCAGCAATGTTTTCATCACTACCGTCTGTCATTAGCAGACCTTCTGCCTTTGGGCTCAATTCTGGCAGCTGCTTTTGTTGCCCTCATCTTCTCATTCAAGCCCAAGTTTTTTATTTCCTTCTTTCTGCTTTTCTGCTAAGGGCTGAAAACCCTCCCTGCTCTGTGATGGAGTGCCACAGGGGCAATGTGCTTAGTCTGCTGCTCGCCTTCTTCCTTAGAAATTGTGAACATGAGCAGGTCCCCAGGGCTTCAGAAAAGAACCCCATCTGACCTTAGTTTGCTCCTTTCTGTATGTGGATTCAAGGCCAAAGACAGCATTAGGTTTAGACATTAGCAGTTGCTTTCCATGCCTGAGAGAAAGCAGGACTAGTATGGGCACAGAAAGTAGGTAAAGACATTCCAGGTATATGCAGATCATTTATTTTGCCTCTGTGTGTGCTCAATAGCCCGGCTGACTCTGGAGCCAGAGCTGCCTTGTGGGGCACACAGCGCTTTGAGGAAGGTGCTGTGCTGAACTCTGTATGCATTCCCTTAGACAAGAGCTTACAGCATCCTGAGAACCCTTTCTGAGACAGCAGATGTTCTTCATTCTCCTTGATCTGCTTTTGTAAGGCCCCTTACATCTGCTCTTCAAAAAGGACTCTCTGGAATCTCAAAGTGCTTGCTGAAATTGGGAGAAGAGGAAAAGGAGTGTTTTTCCCTTGAGATGAGTGTGATTTTTGATTGGGTCAACTAGAAGAGTTAGCCTCGTGCAGAATAAATATTTTTGATTTAGGGGATCCCACTGCTGTGGGATCCCACTGTGGTCCAGAAGTTAGTTATTCTAGACCATGTCAGGCAAGAAGTTATATTTTTCTGAGGTTTACAAAGTATTCATTTAAAATGGATTCATGACTTTTCTTTGCAAATCTGACTTTCCTGTTGTGGTTTTGTGTGGTGGGTTTGTTCAGTAGCAGGGGAGGGGTTGCAGTAATGGCTCCTGTCAGTAACTGCTGAAGGTTTCCCCTGACTCCATGTCTGCTGGCAGCAGGGAAGGGGCTGAGTGTTGGTTCCCGTAACTGACTGCTAAGAGTTCACCCACACCCCTGGCTCCAAGGTTTCAGTAGCTGGGGAGGTGGGGGAAGGAGCACTACTGAGCTGACCCCTGTGAGAAACTGCTGGAAGTTTCCCCAGCTCCAGCCTGGACCCACCCCAGGCCAGGGCTGAGCCAGTCAGCGCCTCTGTGAATGACATATTGAAGAGGGGGCACGGAACATGGGGGGTTGGCACAGCCCTGGGCACAGCCTGGCCTGGGCAAGCTGACTCAGCCCAGCTGTCCAGCTGCCTGCCTGGCTTCTGCTGTAACCTGACCTGCTGCAGCCCAAGCCTCCGCCATGGCTTACCCGAGAGTCAGTTTTCTTGGGAGCTAATGAAAGAACCTGTGGCGGAGGGAGAAGTGGAATTGGAGAGAGACAACTATGCAGACACGCTGGTCAGTGAAGAGAATGGAGTGGAAGGAGGTGCCCCAGAACAGAAATTCCCCTGCAGCGTGGAGAAGATGCATTGGTGATGCACGCTTGTCCCTTTGTGCAGTCCATGAGAAGATGAAGTAGTTACTCCAAAGGAGGCTGTGAATTTTGAAGAAACCCACACCAGAGATGAGCAGTTGTCAGAGGACTGTGACCCTGTGAGGGAAGGATTCATATTGCAGAAGTTTGTGAAGGAACCCACACTGGAGCAGGGAAACACTGTGAGAAGCCCTCCCCTGAGCAGGAAGAAGAGGCAGACTGACTGCAGCCCCCATTCCCTGCCCCCCCGGCGGCACAGGGGAGAAGAAGGTACAGAAACAAGGAACAAAGCCTTTGGGCCTGGGAAGAAGGGAGGGGAGGAGGAAAAGTGCCTTTCTAAGATGTAGTTGTTTTTTTCTCAACATCTCACTTTGTTTTTGATTGTAAATATTTCATACTTTTTTTTTTTTTTTTCCCCAAGTTGTGCTGGTTTCTTGCCCATGACTATAAGTGGTGAGTGAACCTTCCCTGTCCTTGCTTCAGCCCCCAAGGTTTGTAAACAAGAGGTTGTGGTGGTGGCTGTTTTTAAAACCATGACACCTGTTAGCTATGTTTTCCTTTCTCAATTTCTCCCCATTTTTTTTTCCAAATGCTAAGCCGTCACGTAATTTATTAAATGTAATATCAAGTATATGTAGGATTAGACTGAATAAAATAAATTGAGTTCATAATTTAGTCTGAATTATGTGGTTAGAATCATACCTCAAAAGCATAATACAATATTGTTTTCTGACTACACATATTTAGGATGGGGCATTAGTAAGCATTTAGAACTCATGGGGTCTCCATTGCCAGTTCAGCTCTGTATTTCTTTTTAGTGGGATAGCTGTACTCAGTGCAGTGTGTTCTGTGTGAATACGTATCCCTTCTGAAATACACAGCTACTTAAACCTAGAGAATTCTTGGTGTTCTTTAAATTGGCTTGAAATTAAACTATTTTCTCAGTTGCAATTGCATTGTAAAGAGATGGTATCAGTAGTTTTGCTAGGTTGATTTCCCATGTCAGGAGAGACACTTTTCTCCCCAGTGCACAGATTAGTAACTGAAAGCAAGCAATATGAAATGCAACATAGTGCAACATCAGGAGCAGCAGCAGTAGCAGGAGCAGTCTTCTCGTGTGACTCAAAGCCTCATGGGAAAAAAATGGCTAGTAACAAACACCATGTTGCCTTCAGAGACCTGCATTTATGGAGAACAAAGAACTTCGACAAAAGTTTTATTCTTTAAGATTTATCATGCATTTTTAGTGCAAATAAAGCTGCCCAGGGAAGTGGTGGAGTCACAATCCCTGGAGGTGTTCAAGAAACATGTAGATGTGGTGCTTAGGGATATGGGTTAGTGGGTGAGGTGGTGTGGGTTGACAGTTGGACTTGATGATCCTTGAGGTCTATTCCAACCTTAATGATTCTATGATTCTATGGGTCAAAAATTGGTTGTGCAGCAGTAGTTGTGCAGCTGTCAAACGAAGTTTTGTTTTTTACAACCAGCCCTCTCTAAGGATTGTGGATTGCTTGTAAGAGGTGGGATCCATCTGATCAAGCACAACAAAAAACATTGCCAGCTGGCTGACCAACCTTGTGAGGAAACTTTTGGATTAGGCATGAGGGGGGAGGATGACCAGCAGTGACGTGAGGAAGTGGTGGACAAGGTTGGATTGTGGGGTGATGTAAACAGGAGAGAGGTCATAATCAACAAAACAGGGCAGAAGTGAGCCCCACCCAAATATATATCCACATAAATAAGGAAGTACCTACCAGAAAGAACTATGTGAAAAGCTCCTGTGACCATTCCAGGAAGTCAGCATGACTTACTGCCTCTCTGAAGTGAACAAACAGGAGTAATTAGACATCTGTATGCAGTTACAGAGTTAAGATCTCATTAGAATCATGGAGACGTGATGGGATAGCTCGCTTGACTGGAGTGCTCTGGTGGATGGATATAGGCTATTAAGGAAGGACAAGATATGGGACAGCAAGAGGGGATCACCCTTTACACGAGGCAGCAGCGGGGTGCATGTCTACAGATGAACAACAAGTTGGTGAGAGCTGATGGGTCAGGATTAGTTGGCAGAACACGGGTGACATGGGTGACATTGTGGTGGGTGTCTGCTACAGACTGCCTGACTAAGAATAAGTAGATGGTGCTTTCTTCACACAACTGCAAGAATCCTTATGTTCACAGGCGCTGTGCTTTATGAGAGACTTAAGCCACCCCATATGATTACAGCAGTACATGGGAAATCCAAGAGGTTTTAGGAGTGCATTGATGGCACCCTCATGATACAGGCAATCAAGGAGCCTATGACGGGAGATGCTCTGTTGGACCTCATACAAACAAGGAAGAATTGGTCAGGGATGTAAATTTCAGGTGCAGGCTGTGTTGTCTGTGAGATAGTGGTAAGGATCCTGAAAGAAGGGAGCAGAGGAAAAAAACAGAC
Source organism: Syrrhaptes paradoxus (assembly GCA_013400615.1). NCBI lineage: Eukaryota > Metazoa > Chordata > Aves > Pterocliformes > Pteroclidae > Syrrhaptes > Syrrhaptes paradoxus. The sequence continues at coordinate 10,852 of VZTO01008185.1, read as the reverse complement.
CACAGTCTGGATATTTGGAAAGCACACTTCAGCCTCTTCAGAAATTGGGTTGGAAGAATCCCATGGAATGGAGCCCTGGAGAGAAGAGGTGTCCAGGAGAGCTGGTTGATTTTCAGGGATCACCTCCTCCAAGCTCAGGAAAGGCCCATTCTGACAAATATGAGGCCTTCATGGATGACCAAGGAACTTCTAACTGAACTCAGACATAAAGGAACTGTGCAAGATGTGGAAGCAGAAAAAAAGTGACCTGTGCAGAATAAAGAGACACTGTATTAGCATGCAGGTATAGGTTAGGAAGGAGAAAAACTTTCTGGAGTTAAACCTGGTGAAACATAGAAAGGGCAACAAAGGCTGTTTCTGCAGACACATAAGCAGCAGAAGGAAGTTGAGGGAAAATATGGGACTTTTGCTGAATGGGACAGGGATTCTGATCACAAAGGACATGAAAAAGGCCAAAGTACATTTTGCTGCCATCTCTTTGGTCTTTACCAGCAACACCTGCCTTCAGGAATCCCAAGGCAAGGAACATCTGCTTAAGGAACATTTAAAGAAACTGGAGATACATAAAGTTCCTGGGACCTCACAGAATGCACCTGAAAGTGCTGAGAGAATTCACCCATGTCATTGCAAGAACAATCGTGATCAGCCTTGAAAGTCTGTGGCAACTGTGGGAGGTTCCTGAGTAATGGAAGAAAACAACTGCCACTACTGTCTTCCTAAAGGGCAAGAAGACAATCCTGGGATACGCAGGCCAGTCAGCCTCACCTTTATCCCATGGAAAGTGGGAAAAGGACTGAATCCTCTTCAAAAACATTTCCAAATACATAAAGGACAAGAAAGTCACTTGGAGTAGTCATCAGGGGTTTATGAAGGAGAAATCATGACTGACCAACCTGATAGACCTCTACAATGAGGTGACTGTCATGGTGCATGAAACAAAAGTGATGGATATTGTTCAACTTATTTTTAACAAGGCTTTCAACTCCATCTCCCATAATATTCTCACTGACAAACTGAGGAAATGTTGGCTAGATATGTGGGCAGTGAGGTGGATTGAAAACTGGCTGAATGGCCAGGCTTAAATGGTTGTGACCAGGACACAAGATTCAGCTAGAGAGCAGTTACTAGTGATGTACCCTAGGATCAAATCTGGGGCCAATACTGTTTAACATCTTCGTTAATGTCTTGAATGATGGGACTGAATGCTCCCTCAAGAAGTGTCAGAGGAGTGATTGATAGAGCAGAAGTGTGTCTTGTCACTCACAGGAGCCCGGACAAGCTGCAGAAATAGGCTAGCAGCAACCTCATGAAGTTCAATGAAGGTATGTGCAAAGCCCTGTATTTGGACATGACGCAACCCAAGCATCAGGAGAAGCTGGGGGCTGATCAGCTGGAAAGCACTGGGGCAGAAAAGGACATGGTCCTTGTGGACAAGTTTACCATGAGCCAACAATGTGCTTTTGTGGCAAAAAAGGCCAAGTGCATTGAGAGCTGCATGAGGCAGNACTGGCTGAATGGCCAGGCTTAAATGGTTGTGACCAGGACACAAGATTCAGCTAGAGAGCAGTTACTAGTGATGTACCCTAGGATCAAATCTGGGGCCAATACTGTTTAACATCTTCGTTAATGTCTTGAATGATGGGACTGAATGCTCCCTCAAGAAGTGTCAGAGGAGTGATTGATAGAGCAGAAGTGTGTCTTGTCACTCACAGGAGCCCGGACAAGCTGCAGAAATAGGCTAGCAGCAACCTCATGAAGTTCAATGAAGGTATGTGCAAAGCCCTGTATTTGGACATGACGCAACCCAAGCATCAGGAGAAGCTGGGGGCTGATCAGCTGGAAAGCACTGGGGCAGAAAAGGACATGGTCCTTGTGGACAAGTTTACCATGAGCCAACAATGTGCTTTTGTGGCAAAAAAGGCCAAGTGCATTGAGAGCTGCATGAGGCAGAGCACTGCCAGCAGGTTGAGGGAGGTGGTACTTCCCCTGAACTCATCTGGAGTGCTGGGCTCCCCAGTACAAGAGAGACATCAAAAAACTGGAGTGAGTCCAGCAAAGGAACACAAAGACGGTGAAAGGACTGGAGTAGGACAAGAGGCAATAGGCACAGGGTAAATTGCAAGAAATTTCATTAAACATAGGGAAGAGGTGTTTGGTGATTTTTTACTGTGAGGGTTGTTGAATACTGGAATGGGTTGCCCAGAGAAGTTGGAGTCTCCATCCTTGAAGATATTCAAAACCCAACAGGACACCGCTCCCAGCAGTATGTTGTAGCTGACTCTGCTTGAGCAGGAAGGCTGAGCTAGATGATCTGTTGAGGTACTTCCCAACCTCAACGATCTTACTACTGTGTGATCCTTAAAAAATGAGTCATAATTCATATCAGATTAATTGTTTGGACAACCCCTTAAGATGTGTTAGAGCAATAGTGTCAGATAAACCAAGCAAGAATAGCCCCTGTAAAAAGACCGTTGTAAATAAACTACAGGAATTTGCATCAAAATATTTATCATGTGAAACAGGAAAAATTGAGGCTGGAAGCAATATGTTAGGCAGGATTGGTGCCTTTTTGAAATTGGCTGTTATGTTCTAAATAAATTGCAGCAAATACAGCTGACATCATAAAACCTTGGAAATCAAATTACTTGCAATAATTAATCTGTAAGATAAACATGAGTGTCAGGATTTCCGTATCTCATCTTCTCACCCTCTTCACTTTTGCTTGCCTCCTTCCCTTTGGGATGTTCAGTCAACTGGAGTTTTTAACACACCAAAAGCAGCATCAAATGAAAGTGCCTGCAGGGAAGGGAGTGGATATGTAACAACGTAACGTAGAAAATAACCTTTTTATTTAATGAGGTTAAATTTTCGAAAAGTGCATGTCATCAAATAGGAATGTCATTGAAGTAATCAGATGGTCCTGCAACTTCTATCTTATTGTTAAAGGAGACAGCTAATTAAGTGTGGTCACCATCCTGAATAACAACGGAAAGTACAACCTAATGTGATCAAGATCAAAACTGGGCCCAGAACAGAGACATAAGTGCTCTGCTAGCTTCTGACCGCATGCCACAAATGTTTGTGTGGTCCTACCAAAGAGAGGTTATTTTCCTCTTTACTTGCTACTACAAATTGTGCAGCAAAACTTGGTATTGATATTTGTCTTGAATGGTAGATGGTTCTTCTAATGTAGAAGAGGTTTTTGACTGGAGTAGGAATGAGGCAATTAGTACACACCACCTGTATAATGTCATATAGAAAACAATAGTTTGTGCCTTTCCTCTTGTTTAAAAGGATTAGAAAGATCTCTTCTCCAAAAATTTGCTTTTATTTCTTCAGCTGTTTTAGCACTAGTAAATATATGACAAAAAATTAGAAGCCTTTCTGTTCCTACAAGACAAATGAAACAGTGAGATAAGAAAATGAGTAGAAGGACAAGAATCCTTTGCAAAAGGCTCACTTCTGACAGTGGCATCAGGGAAAGTGACTGCAAAGGAACTTGTGGGTGTTGCAAATTTCTTAATGGGAAGTAAAAGTAGAAGATGTTGGCATGTCTCTGTGTAGCACAGCCCTATGTAGCATGTACACGTAGCCTATGTAACTTCTCCCTCACATATATTAGCCTGAAGAAATTTTGGTTACTAGTGTCCTCTGGAGTCAAGGTACTTCTGGAAAGTTCTGTTAGCTTGGCCTCTCCTCAATTCTCTGCTCTGCTTGCGCTTTCCAAAGCTACGTGAGGGCTTTTAGAAGCTGCATGAAATTTTTTCCACAGCGATTTCTCTCAAGAACATGCTTATTAAATGGTTACTTTCTGGAACATTTGTCTAAATCAAACATCCAAGAGGTTTCTGTTCCTCAGTAAATATTATTTCCATGTAAATTCATTTCAGGTCAAGACACCCTAGGGGGCTGAGCTTCCTACAGCTTCAGAGCACTTGGCAGCAAATGCATTAATATCTCCTTAAAATGTGGTTAAATACAGCAAAATTTTCCTTGGGCAAAAATGTGCGTGTCTTTCTTGACTTCTGCGGGAGTTATGTAGATATTCTTACTCATGCTGATGGAGTCTTCCTTGAGTGTGTTGGTTTGAATTAGACAGCTTTTCAAAATAGGGTTATCTGTTTCAGATGAAGACTTTGTTTTAAAATTCATGTGAATGGCCTTATTATGTTTCTAGTGCTTCTTGAATTCAATCAGGAAGAAAACACTATGAGAAGAGTCTGTTTTGCCATTTGTTCTTGGCTAAATTTAAATACAGATGAAAAAAAACCCCACATAATTTAGTTAACCAAGTTAACAAAGAATTTGTAAAAAATTGCAAACTTTACTGGGGAAAAAAAAAAAGTATCATCCAGTCATTGCTAGTTGAAAAGACTTCACCATTTATGTGGCATAGTTTATGTCTACATGTTCATTACAAGGTCCAGGCAAATTATTTGTGTGAATTCACTGAACTGAACTAAGATGTTCCTGGGCCTCAGCTGGGCACACAGCCCAGTTACCTTGACAGTTTGCAAGAACCCCACGCTGTGGAAACACACCTCAGAGTGAATGAAGGAGAGGGAATCACAGTTCATATCCACAGTTATCTAAAAAGTGAAACCTGGTGAATCAAGATCTTCTCTCTGAACCTCACTTTAACTAGACTGCATAATGGAGTCCTAAACCCACAAGGCATTCCTATGTTCATTCTGTATCCCTTCAGGTCTGCATTTGTCTCTTCGGGTAGGTTCTCTCTGTTGCTGAAGGCTTCCCTGCAGAGTGTTCTGGTTTACAAATAGCTGTGGAGGCATACAAGCATGAAGTCCTGGAAGAGCTACAGGCAACATTTAAACATCTAATGGAGCCAGGGTGTGAATCCTACCTGCTAACACATGCTGAAGCGTGTGCCATCTCATCTTTGCTCTTGCTGTTACACCTGAATGCTACCNATGGCTATTCCTTTTTATTGATTGGTGTGATTGGTATCGATATGGACTGAAATGACAGAATAGTTACTGAAACGGTGTGTATTTATGCTTTGAATAAAATAACACACACTCTGCATAAGAAAATAATTTTTTTCTTGAGGGTAACAATAGACTTTTCCTCAATGTGCTAATGCATGTGCCTGATTGAATCTTACTGCAGCCTCTGTACATAAGCCATTCATGCCGTAAATATGGAACACTAACCATGGAAATATTCAGAGTCCATTTTACAGGCAAAGAAATAGAAGCACAGAAAAGGAAAATGATTTGATCATTGTCCAAGAGTGAGTCAATGGAGTATCTGTGAAAAGCATCCTGCTTTTGAATCCCTGTCCAACTCAGTAACGGCAAAGCTATGCTTTCCAACTAGAAATAACAGTTGTTTTTAGGAGATGCAGAGAGTTGTAATGTTTGCATCAGCCTTGTACTAGGCATCTGCATAGGTTGGAGCAGCACCTGAGGTGCATAGGGCAGGGGTGCTTTCCTTGAATTCAGAAGCTTTGTTATCTTCTACTCTGCTAAAAAGGGTTTGTTCATGGTGTGTGCAAACCCGTTTGCAGATAGTGTTAGGTTTTCATGGGCAATCTGTTAGTAGTGTTTGACAAATGACTAAGCTGTTGTGTAGTTTAGGTAAGACAAAGTTAATAGGAAGGCATAGAGAGCAAAGTTTAAGAAGATTTTTCTCTTTTGTGTCATGACATCTCTGCTGTATAGGGAGAGCTTTCTGACAAAAATGGTATTTCACTCTTGGTGAAAGTGTGACCACAAAGACAATGTGGTGAGTTTGACATGCTCTTGGAAAGACAGCACAGGTTCTCTTACTGTGGGAAGACTATGGGAAAAATTATTGAGAAAACTGAGATAACAGCTGCATTAAGAAGTTAGTAGAAGCAGTATAATGGAAGAACTTGTGCACTACAGCTGGTTGTAGTAGGACAGCATATTTGTTCAAGTAAAAGAGCAAAAGGTGAGACAGTATGAGTGTCTATGGGATAGGAGGCAGCAGATATTGGTATGATGGGATCAGTGTTCAGAAGACATTGCAAAGGTGGGAGGGTTGTAAAAATAAATCTAAAATGTAGGAGTAGAAACTGGTAATGAAGTATGTTTCAGAACCTCTTTTGCATAAACTGGGGGAGAATAGGGAAGAGTGTGAATAAAGAAAATTTAAAACTATTATGAGAGGAGCTAGGGAAAAACAAAGAAAAAAAAC
>VZTO01008184.1:48851-74372 GCA_013400615.1 Syrrhaptes paradoxus | reverse complement strand
GGTAAATATTCCCTACAATGCCTCTGTTTTGTCTGGCTGCTCATTAATTTCCCCTCCCTTCTCCCCACTGGTGTGGAGATCATCAGGCAGCAGCTCCAAGGTGACAGAAGTAAACTTCTGCTTGAAAAAGCAACAGCAGTGGAGCAGTTGATGTGTTTAGCAACAGCTGCTCTTCAAGAGAACTATCCTGAAAGATCTGGCCGATACTATTGACAATTAGTCCGCTTGTTTTCCCTGTGAAATGAAAAACCCTTTCATTGAGCTCAATAACCTCCAAAGGGGCCACAAAAATACAGCACCTTAATGCTGGTAGCCTCACTTTCCTACTCTGCTCCTTCCCACATCCTGAAGTATTTCACCTGTGGAGCTGGATAATTTGCTGGGTACTGGAACACAGGTGCTGTGTCACAGTGGCCTGCAAACTCCTTTCCTTTTTACCTGGGACCCACTCAGAGAATCCTTTCCCCACAGCGTTATGAGCAATGCTGCTTTTCAAGTTGGCACCTCTCAGACTGCAAGGTGCAGGTGGACATCTGGTCAGGGACAGGTTAGGTGTCTGTGCAGGAGTGTGGAGCTGGCAGGGACCTCCGTGAGGAGAAGGGCCAGCAGTAACAGACTGCTTGTGAGCGTTGTGCTTCCTTATGGGATTCTCCTTGGGCTGCAGACACGTGGCACAGGACCACAGCTGTTGCATGGGGAATGTCTGTGGCTCTGCGCTATGTGTGTATGAGGTGGAGGCCTGCAGTGGGACTTGGGATATAATGGCCAAATAGTGAGAAATGAGCAAGCTGAAGGTGTTTGTATTATAATGGTTTCACAGATGAGTGAGCTGAAAGTGCTTCTTATTAGGATCAAATATAATATTTCTTGCCTCCCAGTAGTCTCAGCTCTGCCAGCCTTCTGCTGTCGGACTCCAGTTCTTGTGCTGGGAAGGGGGAAGAACTGCTTTCCTGCATGCACCTTTCCTGTGTTGTCTCTCAGTTAACTCGTGGCACTAAGAAAGAGTTGACCAGCTTATCTTAATGTCAATGTTTGCACAAATGTATTTGTTCAAAGCAAATGGCTTCTCAAGAGTCATTTGAAGAGCCTGACCTGAACGTGTGGTTCTTCCTCTTAACCTTGCAGACTGCTGATGCATAAGCTCATTTCTTTCAAATGTCATGTTCTTGTAATGAAATGTGCAGGATGCGGGTCTGCAAGCAGTCTTTGAGCAGAAATTCTAGTTGTCCTTATTATCTTAATAGCAGACCTATTAGTGTTGTTCACAGCTTTAGAAATGAAAAGAGGTGGAACTTGCTCAGGATTTTTATTTTCTTTCCACAAGTCTGAAGGCATGACAGAGGAGTGCTTTCAGCATTGACCTCTTATCATACCAGAGGTTATGGTGTGATGGTTGTTAATTCACTGTTCTGACACTTAGGCAAATGGATCGGTGGAGAGGCAAGAAGTCTATTCAGTAATGTCATCCCCTGTAAAAAAGATTATAGGGAAATGCTTTATTATCATTGCTTACAATCACTGCTTACTGGTTTTCAAAATACCAACAATATGCCAAATGCTTTCAAGAGACCTGTAAGAAACAGCTCTTTCCTCAAACAATTTACAGCCATGGCAGGCTGTCATCTGCCAGTGTGCATGTGTATTTTCCATTTTTTATTGCTCTTTTTCACAGAGAGGCAAAAAAAAAATCAAAAATCACCAGAACATTCTCTGTTGTCAAATGAAGAGAAAATAAATGGGAGAGGAGGATGCAACATTATTTATTTGATGTGTTAAGGGGAAAGTTCAGATAATTATCTAGAATGTTGTGAAGCTTTTCCTGTCAGCCTCGATACATAATAAGAATTTGTTGGTAGACATCCAGAAGGAAAATTGCTTTAAATTATCGCATTGAATTTTACAGTGTGCTGTTTCTGTTTGAATGAATGGTGGTTCAGTGTGTGCATGTGTGGTGAGCTGTGACCAAAACTTGCAGTGCTTGGGCAACAAGATGGTGCCGCTCCTCTGCATCTGTGCCTACGCGGAGAGCTGGTCGCTGCCGCGTTAGTAAGGCACCAGTCTGTCTTTTCAGTGATCAATCTGAAAACAAGTGGATTCCTTCCAAAAATACATGACTGATATTAAATATTAATATTGCAGTACAGTCTTCCTGTTGCATATTTTAGAAGAAACAGCTCGGACCTCTTAAATAATCTAATCTTGGCCATTTGTTTACTTCTGCCAGATTTTAATTTCTTAGTCACAGGCTTTGAGCTATGTTCCAAAGCTGTACAGCTGTTTATTACATACTATAGTAAATGGCTTCATTTCTTGCTGAAGATTGGTAGTATATTAACTCTGTGTTTTAAAAAGAAGTTAGAGAGCTTCAGCTTGACTCTTAATTGCAGCTTTACTGATCGTGTATCAGGATTCATTTTGCTAAAAATATAAATTACTTCTTGCTGGGTAAATTTCAGCAGTTTCTAATCTTTCCTTCTAATTTCTGTATTGATTTGAATTAATTGTTATTCTAGGGATTGCAAGCTCTTCCCTATGACCGTCTAATGACTTTTACCAATGCTCTGTCACACTTGCTTTGAATTTTAACGATTCAGGAGATGGGGAGCTTCAACAGTCATTACTGTCTAAAAAAGGAAATTGGTTTTAATTGGTTAAAAGTTATTGAATGTTCTGTCCTTTCTAAGCATCGAAGATCTGGGTTTGCTGGTGGTATTTTGGTTTTTTAATATTACATTTTCAATGTCTTGAAAAAGTCACATTTTTGACTTGAGGAGTATTCTGAGGAGTCTGAGAGGTCCTGGTTAGAATCAAGAACTGATCTGATTTACCTTACAGTTTGCTCGATTTTCTGGTTGGCTATCCATACATACCTTACATCTCCTCCTGCCATAAAATCCTATTTTTGATTGTCAGGTGGGGGGGTGCAAGGGGTAGATGGCAAGTTTTTCTCTTTTCCTGCCTTGTAGAATACCCTTCACAGTTGTGCTCTCCTTTCTGCATAACTTCTAGTCTCCCAGACAGAGAATAGCTTTAGTGTTCTGTGCAGATGTGACTTCCCATAATAAGGTCATTGTTTTCTGAAGGCTGTAATGTAATAGAAATATAACCTTCTGACACTATATAACCTTATTACTCAGGCAGCTCTCCTTGAGACAAGATTTTGTTCTACCAGTAGATGAAATAGTGGATTGCCATGCAGAAGCAAATGGCACATGGCTGAAAGTAGTGAATTCAGCCATTCAGCTGCTTGTGTGGGTTGTGCCTCTTACATCTTGACATAATTTTCAAAACTGGAGAATCCAGTGATGAGCTATTCTTCATATTAAATTACAGGTATCTCCTGGGTGACTCAGATAATCTAGGTAAATTATGAAGTCATTGTAATTTAAGAGTTTGATTCCTAAGAGTATCAGAGAACAGCTGTTGTATGCATGATTACAGCAGGTAGGGGTAATTTTCCAGGTATATATACTTCCATTTAGTGAATTTCAGTGGTGTTTTCATGGAACATTTTGATTAAGTTAATACAATACTCTGGTTTTTAGGACCAGCGATAAAGTGATTTATGTGACAGTATTTCCCAGTGCTGCGCTGCCAGTGTGTTTGCTCTTGAGACAGATGACTGATGGTTTAAAATGTCTGAAAATGTTTTTTCTCATTTCTGTCTGGCAGTTCATTAACAGTTTATACATGGAAATGTCCTTAGTTACATTCAAATCAGATTAATCAACAAACATATGAAACATACATTTAATCCCATTTACCTGATGTACACAAATAATACATAAAAATGATTCATTATTCCCACTTGCCATATCTTGCATGATAATTTATAATCGATAAGAGCTATTTTTCTTTCAAGTAAGAGATTTATAGACCTTGGCCATGGTGTAATAGTCAATATGCACATAAAAATCATATTGACAAGCCTTTACTTTTACATTCCAATGTCCCAGAGACATAGCTACTGAATCGGATTCCATGTCACAAACCAAACTGGATTATAATAATCCTAAATTGAAGACATTGGAGGGGAAAAAATGGGTGTTACAATCTAGCAATTGTTTTATTTTTCACCCATATCATGCTGGAAACATGGCTAGTCTGCCTTTTTGTAACTATGTAAGCAAAACATGACTTTCAGCAGTTCTTCACGTAGGACCTCTTATGCCATAGTGGTTTAGCTCTTGCTGAAGACAGTCTGCTCAGAGCAAGCTGATTCTATACCTCTGAATGTTGTATTCATCCTTTGTTGCAGTGATCCGTACATATTACGATACCAACTTGCAGTTTGCCATCTGTGTAGTAACTTATAAATTGTCATAGTTTCTGTGACTTTAAAATTTGTCTCCTCTCAGTTTAAATAATAGTGAAAAAGTTAAACTTCTTAATTAAAATTTGCCTGACTTCATAGTCAAACATTTAATGAAAAAATCCATTTTTCCTGGGGCTGTTGTTTCAGCCTCTCTGCAGACTCCAGCTAACACTGCCGTATCCATTACTCTCTATTTATTTGCTAGCTGTTTTTATTGTCTTAGAGGAATCTCCCTTCTGGATTCCCAGCTGATCCCAAACTCTTAATATGTACAGTTGAGGAGAAACTCTGCGGTAGTTACAGTTAAAATGGATTTACACCTTCTCAACTTCTGCTGCAAAAATATTAGCTGTGGTTTAGCTTTGGATTAAAGGCTTGAATATAGGTAAGGGAGAGAGACAAATCTGTAAATTCTCAAACATGAGAGATGCACAAGCCACCTGGGAGAAAAGCAATTCCTATGCTCTTAAATATATTCTTAGCCCAGCTTTGTGCATTTTAATAAAACAAGGTATATTAGAGTTCATACAACGTGCCTGGAGTCTCCACTTTTCTCAGCACTGTGTTTGACAGGGATGATGATATTATGACATGTTCTGTTGAAGTTTCATTTTGGCTCCTCAGGTGGGAGGCGAGTACACTGTGGGAGAACAGTTCTAGTGTTTCCTTCCTTTTTGACACTTTGTAGTAGACTGTTGGCAAACTGCTGTTATATTAATCCTTCCATTGCAGATAGACACAATTCTAAACTTAATTTACTATACAGCTGCAAATGAATTGCATTCTATCTCTGTCTCATGGTAGAGGCGTTGTGTTGTGAGAGTATGGTGTAGTCAAGTTTTAAAAGTCCTAATTTTTGTGGACATATTTATAGGTTGTTAGAAAATAATTATATTATATATATCTTATTTCCCTCTGAAATTATAAATACAAACTTTTTTAAGGTGAGAAAGTTTAAGTCTTCTGTAGATGAGAGGCTTAACATATAGCTATGTGCCTAAGCTTCCACTGCTTTCAAATCTTGAATTTGTGCAGCCGTGATTAACAGGTGATTCTAGGTTATTAAAAAATGAACTGTTATATTGTTACTAATCAGGCAAATCGTGTATTTTGCTTTCTTTTCAGAATATTATTATAATTACCCATAGTAGCATCTACTGAATGTTTAATCTCATTTGAATTGACAGCCCTTTTTTCCTCTCTACATATATGAACTCATTTAAATTCTGCTTTTATTCTAACTTGTAAATATTTCTTCTTATTTGGCTGTCTGTTGCTTCATCACAATGTGGTTACTAAATCTTCTGTTCTTCCATTGATTGTAAATCCTTTGGGATAGTGACTACATGTTCTACTACTAGGGGCACGCTGAACTGAGTTTTAATACATAGGGGGAACATAAAGGTTTGAGATCCCTCCTCACTCCTTCTTTCATGTAGATACTACGGGGAGTTGCTGTGGATCACTCAGATTTCCCTATAGAAATAGATCTTTTTAGTTTCACCTCCACTGGTGGGTGATATATGAAACACCAACTGGAGTAAAGGATGACACCTAAGACACCACCCTGAATTTCAGTATCTGCATAGAGATAAACTTGCCCCTTCCAGGATTAGGACACGGGGAATTAATGGTTTGATGGTAGTGCCTTTCCAGACTGGCTTAATGTTGAGACAACATAGCTCTCAAATTGGTGAGCACCCAGCTTACATGCCCAAGAGCTGCAGCATGTCACCAGTAGCACATGCTAAAGTCTCACTGCTCTGTTAGCTCTTCTCATCTCAAGAAAGACAAACATCTAATTTTCAAGGTTCCGGATTTGCTAAAATTCCACCACAATGCACAACTCAGCTAACTTTTTTTCTGGGAGCAGGTCAGCACCTATTTAATTGAGCAACTGAAGGTAATTGTAAATATTTGTATTCTGTGGTAATTTCTAGGTGAAAAAGATATTATATTAAATGAAGTACTGATATGTGTTGGATGTGGTGATAAGTTGAGTGTCTGTAGCAAGTGCTTCCCACCAGATGGGCTGTAAGGTAAGTAGGTTGGAGTGCTGGCAGCTGATATTTAGGACATGCAATCTGAAGAAATCGGGAAGGTAGAAAGTGAGGGGCAAACTGAGAAGTAGAGTGGAAATGGAAAGAAATAGAGCAGTGAAAATAGGAACCTTGTTACTGTTTTCCTGCAATATAATAACTGCAATTCCTAAGTCACTCTCCTGTAGGGGGAGACGCTTCTTCCTCTATATCTCACGCATCTGTTGTGGGAAATATTTTCACTGGAGAGACAGAGTTGTCCCACCATAAAGGGCATAGTAGTTTAAGCGTGATAGATTCTCAGATAAAGCACAATGATGTTGCAAAAGCCAGCCAAAGTCCATGTCTGGAGCAACAACTGTCTTAAACAAACCGCTTTCTGCAAGGGTAATACAAATTTCATGTTATTAGTATTTCATATCCCAGTGACATGATGTGTATGTCTTAAGGGGCTTGCTGTCTAGTGTGCAGCTCTAGTTCTTTCTTTGGTTTTATTAATTCTTTTGACAATAAATGTTATAACAGGTTCTGTCATCTACTGTACTAAAGCCTTTGGAGCCTGGTAAAGAGGGAATGTGTTTGCCACTGTGCTTCATGAATACAACTGATTTCTTCAGATTCTCCATGGAGTAAAGGGAGACAGGATTTCACTTTCAGCATCTGTGTGATATTGCTGGCATCTGGCAGTCCACGTGCCATTGCTGGTAATAAACAAGATGCAAACATACTGCTTCATTTGTAGCCTACTCTCCCTGGTTAGCTTCAAGCTTACTCTTCTACCAGCTGTAACTGAATTTAATAGTAATTATTTGGCTTGAATGGACTGGTGATTGCTACCTACCAGAGAAGCAGCTGGAAGAGATGCAAATATTTCCTTTTCATTTTAATACATGTTCGTCTTTCACTACCATCTTTTCTGGGGTCAAAGATGTGACTGACTCATTACAGGGCTGCATGGTCACAACCAGAGACTTCATCAGTCCTCAGCTGTTGTTTACTGTAGGTATACGATGCCAAGGGTATTGGATACCATTTGTTCCAATGGTTGCTACTCTCTTCAAGTATAAATGCTCATTTTGCAGTGTTTTCATGAGTATTTCCCTAGCTCTGAAACAGTTATTTAAAATTAATTTATTTTTCATTATATTTTCTTCTGTTTTATTGTATTTCCCCAGGAAGATGGGCTTCTCTGTATGTGAGATAGACAGCAGTCTAGCATGGTGTATCTAGACATGCTACTTAGTCATGGATTTCTGACTGGCTAGCAAAGCAGGTAAATTCAGGCAGGCTCCTTAGATCCTCACTGCTTACTAAATCAATTGCTGTTCATTATTTCCAAACAACCCTTGTACCCATTGTATACTGAGCTTTGCAAGCATTTGGTGTTTAAAGAATCTGAAGAATATCTAATATGTGTGGAGTTAAGTTTTTTATAAAATTAGACAAAAACCATTTAAAGAATCAGAGTATAACAGCTCCCAACTCATTTATATGCACAGGATGGAAAAGCTTTACAAGTAATGCAACATACTCTGAGCAGTTTGTCCCCAGCAAAAGCTGATGGTACAGTGGGTTAATTCCTGGCCCTGTGCGCTCCCCGGAGCAGTGTGCCTTGTACCACCAGTGCTCTGCTGTGTCCCCTTTTGTGGAAATGTGGAACAGTGACAGAGTTGGTGCTGTCTGCCTTCCTAGAATTTGCAGCCCATAGAGATACTGTGTTAGAAATGTCAGTATGAGATTGGAAAGTGATGTATGTTTTGATGCTTCTTCATGTCACTGCAGTTTGATCAGAGGTAAATTCATTTGTGTTTTAGTCCCATCCTTCAAGTTTAAGGCTCTACCTATGCTATTGAACGATGTGTCACCAGAATTTTTAGGACAGTGGTTTCTAATATCTGATATAAATACATTCAGCAGACCAAGTCTTTGTTACCTCTGTAACACACTCTGTAAGTGTTTCGTCTTCTACTACCGAGCAAATGTCAAGTAATAACTGAGCATTCTGCAAAATTCAATCAAACGTGACTATGGCACTAGGGAATATATAGATTATAACTCTGCAGGGGGTATACATATAGCTGAGAGAGGAAGGGGGGGTGAGAAGGCGAAGATAGGCTTTTACTCTGTGAAAACTGTCCTTTTTTTCCCCACATGAAGCTGTGTGCAAGCTCTCTCTCATTATGCATTGATTATTTTCCATAAAGAGATGTTAAAACTGTGCACAGTTATTTTGCCAATTGCTAAGCAGCTGTACAAGGACCTCCAGCAAGAGGGGCTTTTAGCACATTTGCATCTTTTTTTATGATGCCTGGGTGATGTGTTTTTGTATGATGCTTGTCGATGCTGTTTACATCTCACTATGGGAGGTTTTCTTTGGTCATGCTTGGTGCAAAAGTGTAGATGTAGCAATTCTCCCTTGTGGTACTGGTGACATTTATCTTTTTCATCTGTTTTATGGTGAGATCAGAGATGTCAAAAGGAAATATCTATTTTTTTTAAATTAAAAAATTCCATTAAAATCTTATCCATTTTCTTTGCTGCAGTTGCAGGTAAGGTGTATGTTTAACACAGGGATGTGCTTGTAAATGTCATATTTATAAAAGCAGATGTACAGCTCAGAGGAACTTTAAGAAATGGGAGAAGAGAGACTGGTGGACATAATGAACATATCCAATGTTTTCAGCTACTCCTGAACATAAGCTAAAAAGCTTACTGTGAAATGCATGAGTGTTCTGAGCTTATATTTTCCATATTAATAGGAAAAAATCTTTTAAAATATTACAATTTTTCTTATGCTGTGTCGTGAAATTTCAATAGGTGTTCCTGCCTGTGTTTGTGGTCCAACAAAGCTTCTGCAATGCAGCTAAGTGCCCCATCACTAGTGATCTGTTTGTGGCGACTGATCTTAGAACTGAGAGGAAAAGAGAATGATCATAGGAAACTGGCTTTAAGGGCCAAGGGGTGAGCCATGTGATATCTGGTTATAAACAGCATGTGCAGAAGTTATAAGCTTGAAAAATAGCAAGTGGGCAACTCAGTAAATATGTGTTTACCATACTGTGGCTTCTTACTGAGTAGTAATATTTCCATGTACTGTTATAGAAAGAAAACTATTGGTACTAACGTAAATACAATCTATTCAAAGCATTGAATGAAGGAAATGTATATTCTTTGCATTCAAAAATATAGTTTATCAGAAAAACTGAAATGGTAGTTATTGAAATAGCCCACTGAATATCTGATTGCCTGTAGCCATTAAACCAAGACAGAAAGTCTCCTTCCCCTTCAAATTATCAGCTTCATGAAGGAATTACATTTTGTATTTCATTCAGGATTTTAGACTAAAAATTCTTCAGGCTCCATACCTAGTAGTGTATGAAAGAAATAAATGAGCTCATTTTCTGTTGGAGATGCATGAAGGAGGCTGGTTGAAATAGGAAAAAAAAATGCTTTGTGACGGAGCGCACAAGAGCAGTCTTTAGACAAAGTAGATTTGATATCTGTCAGTACTCCAGAAGTTGTGGGATTTGGGCAAATGATTCAATTTCTAACTCTGTTTCTATAATAAAGTTAACAGCTACCTATTTCTACTGTGATTTTTTTGCAAAAATGATCTGCTTTATGGTGCGTAATACAGTAGGAGTTTTCTGTTAGTTAGGGCCTTTAAGTAGGATTTTTAGTAATGATCTGTATGCTCATGTGTTGCTGAAGTAGAGTAACAGTGTAGCCTAAAATTTGGAAATAAGAACTGAATAGGAAGTTGTAAAATGAAACTTAGCCTGAAACTTTGTTGGAGAATTTGAAACAGGAACTCTGAATCGCTTCAGAAGAGTTAGTGAAATTTTATTTCAGCCTCAAACTTATTGCAGGGATTTTTCTAATGGCTTTGCACAACGTCTGGAGAGCCACTGTTTCCTCTTCAGTTTATAACCCACAGCAGGGGCCCCTGTTTCTGTTAGAACCCTTAACCACGTCAGTCCACCTGGCAAGTACAGTGACTGCTTGGCAGCCC
Organism: Syrrhaptes paradoxus; assembly: GCA_013400615.1. NCBI lineage: Eukaryota > Metazoa > Chordata > Aves > Pterocliformes > Pteroclidae > Syrrhaptes > Syrrhaptes paradoxus. The sequence continues at coordinate 64,006 of VZTO01008184.1, read as the reverse complement.
CCCCTTCCCACGTCCTTGTTTACTGCAGCAAAGCATGTTCACTATTTGGTGTTTACTGTAACAGAAGGTGTCGTTTCAACTTTTATTTTTAAACATATAATGAAGGGGATGTCTCTGCCCTAGGCTGAACATCTGTGCTTAGTCCTTCATCTCAGCCCCAGGGTGGGCATCTGCACATTGTTCCTGCATCTTCACCAAAGGCACTTACTTTATCCTTACAGAGGTGGAATTTAAAAGAGAATTCAGATAGAGAACTGCCTCTGCCTTTTCCAGTGAAGTGCAGTCTTCTCATTTTATTAGCCTTATTCCCCATCTGTCCATTTGTAACAGCTAAGATGTGCCTTCTGCTGGTGATCTTTATTTGACTCACTATTTGGTTTGATATAAAAGTTGCAAGAAACCTGCTAATGGTGCAGAGACCTCTTAGTGGTTTGTGTTTTCTCTCTTGTTCAACTGCTGAATGCAAAGCGAAGCAGATTGATTCCTTGGATTTGAGGGGATTCTGCATGTACATTACTGGAGGAAAAGAGGAAGAATTCTTATGTAACAGTGAAATTAAGGATACCTTAGCTTGTAAGGTCCATGCCTGCTTTTCGCTTTTCCTTTGACAAGATTTTCCTTGGTCAGATGATATGGCCTGATGCATTCTCCTTATATACAGTTTTTATTCTTCTTCAAGTAAAGAAAGATGATCTTGACTGGATCACGAAGTCCAAAATGAAAGGCAAGGAAGAATTAGTCTTATAATTCCAGTTCAGTGTCATTCCTATTCTTTCCTTCTGCCATTTCACTCTCTCAGGTGTGTTCATATTGTTTTTTCAAGAGTAATCCTACAGTTTCACACGGGTGAAAGGAGTTTCTATTGTCTCACAATATAGAGAAACACTTGCACAAATGTTGATTCATTGGCTGTGTTAGATTATTACTTCCATGTCAATTGGCTTCCGTGCAAAACAGTAGCAAATCTGTGACTAGTTTCTTGCAACTCCATTAAGATGCCCAGAGAGAGGAGCAAGTTAAGTGTCTGGTAGTTTGGGGAACAATTTTCAGCATCTTTACGTGTGCATTTAGGCTCAGTATTCGCAGAGAATCAGGATGCTCTCTGAGACTTGTAGAAAAGATGTACAACTGAACAAGAGATGGCAGATGCTCTGGTTACAAATCATAAGAGAGTCCTTATGGGGACTTTAAATAGTTATGAAGGTTGTCTGGATGCAGGCTTATTAAAAATCTAACTGCTCCCTATTACAGTGATGCTGGTGGAAGCTGGAGGCACAGATTAAGGGCAGTAGCTGGCCCTTAGGGCAAAATTCTTAACTTGAACTCTCCTCTGCAGAACAAATCCCAAGCATGTCGTGCTCTTGTTCCATGCACAGGACCTGTGTTAATCTGAGTCCCTTTTTTGTTTTGTTGATTGGTTTATGAGAAAAGTCTCACTCCCTGAACCGGCCAGGAGGCATATGAGTTTGTAATTGTGCTAAATGTTAGAATATGTGACACCAGATGACAAGTTTTGATATCCATGGCAGTGGAAAGGTGCAGGAGACACTAAATCTCCAAAATCTGTGAAGTTACTCCAGGGATAATTTGATGGCACCCAGAGCAGAATCTCGCTCAACATGTTAGAAAGAAATCTGTGATAAAACATTTATCTTTTACGTTAACCTCAGAGGAAGTAGCCAGCGTGACTGCAGAAGCAATGTTGCAGGAACAGTGTGGCTCCTGCTAAGCCAAGCTTTCTTGCTGTTTCTTTTGAAGATGCAGCAATAGCCTCCATAGTGCACTGTATACAGCTTAATTTTTGGATTTGGAGAAAAGTCTCTACAAAAGTTCCGCTTCACAGACTTCTGCTTAAGCTGAAAGCTGCAGCTAGGCAGGGGAGGACATGAGTGGATACAGAGGATAAAGACTAGCTAAGAAAAAATGGGAACAAGCAATTGCTTGTCAGAAAAGCTTTTCTAAATTGGAGAGAAGTATTAAGCAGGGTTCCCAAAGGGGTAGTCCTTGAACATAGACGGTGTCTAATCTATATACATGACTGACGGGGAGAGTGAACTAGTTAGTTGCTGATGAAACTAAATTTGGAGCAGCAGAGGCTGTGAAACAAACAGTAAAGGAGACTTGAAAGGATTTCAGACTGAAGTGTGAGCCCTGGTGTATTAAATGAGCTTTAACACAGACAGATGTATACCACGATAGAACAAACAGGAAAAGAGCTCAAAACAGAAAAAGTTCATTTAAACTCTAAAAGAATAAAACTCAAGGGCTATAACTTCTACAGCCTGTGTAGAAAGATGCAAAGAGCAAACAGAAAGCATGTCTTTACTTACATTGTTTCTCATTAAACTAATCAATTCACTTAAGTGTTTCCATATTTATATACCTGGTTACCTGGCCCACAGAAGATTATTCTCGGCCCTTTTTCTGAAACTATCTCAAAGCATTGGAGAATTGGTTTGTGAGGCAATTCTAACCACAGTTTTTCAAAGCAAGAAGAACAATTGGGGCAATTTCATAATAAATACTGTCTCGAAATCTGTTGGAGTCCAGAAATTTTAGACTATCAGATTCAAAGTAAAAGAAAAATGTTTTTTTCTTCCAACTACATGTGTTTTTCAGCAAACTTAATGTTACGTCTGTGCTTTCTGGCATTGTGGTGATATACATCCACATTGCTCTGGAAAAACCACATGTTGTGGTGGTGGGAACTCCTTTTTTTAATCTCATTATCTTCAAACTGCATCTACAGAGGAAGTAAAGGGTCTCTGTGTTACACTAATGCACTGCCTCTCCATTTCTCCTGTCTATGGATATAATGCAAATGCCTTACCAGATGCTGTCCGTCCAGTTGTAGACCATGTGTTCAAAAACCTTTAAAGTGGATTGCATAAACAGGCCCATTTGTACCACAGTTGCTGGCAGTATAGGAGATATGAGTCTAATCTATCCATCATCTACAGCCCCTACCTCTTCATGGGCTGTGGCAGCATTTTCCAGCTTTGTCCTCAGCCATACATGTGTACACCACTTACGTGCAGCCTCATCCCTTCTTGTCATGTAGATGCGTGGGGTAGTGTTCAGACCATTCTCAGGAATGACGGGAAACAAGTGCGTGTTGGGGCAGTGTGTGTCGCCTGAAAGGCTCTTCCCCATCTCCTCTGGTGAGAAGACAGCAGGGTAAATGTAAGCTTCCTGCTACCCAAATCTGACCAACAGAACGTACCTGGGCCTTACAATCCTGTGTTGCTGAGATGAAGGAATCTGTAAATCCAAGGTGCTTGTCCCTTTTTGTACAGCTGACTTCTGTGAGTTACATGCCTCATTTTGCAATATTTCATTTTTACACAACAACCCATAGGAGCACTGTACAGGGATGTACAAATATAGCCCATTTTTTCTGTGGTCCTTTTATAGTCTTGTGCTGAACTGTAGCACTACAGTGCTGCTGGCCAGGTGAGACTCCAAAGAAATCAGTGCAGTGAAGCAAAGCATTTTATTGCTGTTGGTAGGGCAGTTATATTTTATTGCCCTGTCAGTCTTAGCTGTCACCTTGGACAGCTTTTCTGGCTCTGGCTGATGTGGGTTAATAATGGTTACTGAGCCAGACACAGGGTTGTGTATAAATTAATTTAGTCATCTCGGAGAAGAAAAAAAAATCAGTAGGAACTTCAGATAATTTTATTTTTGGTTTTGAAATGGACTGGAAAGAGATTTTTGGTAATGATTTAAATTGCATCTTGGAATTGCTTTTAATTATGATTAAGATGACTGCTAAATTTAACAAGATACAATTAAGGACCAGTTTATTAAGTTTGGATTTGCTGCTGATTAGTGGTTATGCATGATGTGCGTTTTTAATATTCCTTAATCCTGAATTAATGGTTTGGATAATCAATTGGTATTTAATGTATTAATAATTTTTATCTCAAAATGCAAATAAAAACAAGCAGTTCTGAGCTGTCTGTTGTATCTGCCCCTTCTAGCAGAGAGGGACCTAGGGGTGCTGGTTGACAGTTGGCTGAACATGAGCCAGCAGTGTGCCCAGGTGGCCAAGAAGGCCAGTGGCATCCTGGCCTGCATCAGCAATAGTGTGGCCAGCAGGACTAGGGCAGTGATTGTGGCCCTGTACTCGGCACTGGTGAGGCCACACCTTGAATCCTGTGTTCAGTTTTGGGTCCCTCACCACAAGAAGGACATTGAGGGTCTGGAGCAGGTCCAGAGAAGGGCAACGGAGCTGGGGAAGGGTCTGGAGCACAGGGCTGACGAGGAGCGGCTGAGGGAGCTGGGGGGGTTCAGTCTGGAGAAGAGGAGGCTGAGAGGAGACCTCATCACTCTCTACAACTGCCTGAAAGGAGGGTGCAGTGAGGTGGGTGCTGGGCTCTGCTCTAAAGTAACAAGTGATGGGACAAGAGGAAATGGCCTCAAGTTGCACCAGGGGAGGTTTAGGCTGGATATTAGAAAAAATTTCTTCACTGCAAGAGTGATCAGGCATTGGAACAGGCTGCCCAGGGAAGTGGTGGAGTCACCATCCCTGGAGGTGTTCAAGAAATGTGTAGATGTGGTGCTTAGGGACATGGGTTAGTGAGTTAGGTGGTGTTGCGTCGGACTTGATGATCCTTGAGGTCTTTTTCCAACCTTAATGATTCTATGATTTTATGATAAGTCTGGCATTGCACCATTCAAAGCAACTCTGAAACAATTGTAGAGCAAAGTTTCAGGAACTCATTGAAGTGGAGTTTAAAGGATGCTGTATGTCTTGGACACGCCTGTGTTTCAGTGAGAGCAATGGTCACTCAGACTTCAACCTCTGTCTTTCCTTGGGCCCTATGCTGAACACAATTCAGCTTAGCCTGAGATCTGGTACCTACACTGCTGCCATTTAATACCACATTTAAAAACATTTGTCAACAAAACTGCTGTCATTAAGAACACATGTGGTGCCTTCAGGAAGGCCTGTTCTGATTTAGTAGCCAGAAGACTTACCTAGTGTCTGGTTTGTTTTCTGTGTTCTTAGAATTTTATATATATATATATTTTTTTTTTTTTTGTAATGGAATGTTTTGAAATGCTATTGCTTGGAGCACACAAGCTTACGTTTTCAACGGTGTTTAACATACCGCTTCTTAACAAGCTGTTGTTAACTGTGTTACTTTCTTGGTGGTTCAGAGCTTTTTGAAATGTTCGTTATCTATGCACAAGGTTTTCAGGGAACATTTGCTCTAAAAAGGCACTGATATCTTAAATTCGGAATACTGGTGCAGTTTAACTTTTCAATATATTTTATGGACAAATACCTTAATCTGAAGTCTCAGTGCCTGTAAAGCTCTTGTTTGGACCAACTGAGTGTTTCAACTGAGCAAAGAATGATATTGTGCCTTGTGTGTGTGCCACGTGGACAGCAATATACATTAGTATAAAGACAGGCATTTGCAGAACAACACAGATCTCACAAAGCAACACAAATAAAGGTTGTTACATTCACTGAAACATCCTCCATCCTTGTCTTTTCAACATCTTCCTCTGCTCTCTTTCTTACCATGGAAGGCACCCCATCCAGGCAGTCCCTTTAACTGAACTATCTCAGTTATCAGAAAAAGGCACTTGAGCTCCTCTCGCTAGAGGCTGTTGGACGGCTGTTACTTATGTGCCCTTTAGGAGCTCTGACCTACCCGATGCCTAGAATGCATATACCTCAGGTATTAGCTTGTGGATGCAATGCAGAGCAGGAGCAGAGGGAGCCTCTAGAGCCTTCTCCAAGATCTGCTGCAATCATAATCAAAAGTGCCTGTGCCCTGTGGCTCTGGGCATCTTCCCAGTATTTTTTTTTCCCCTGTTACTTTTAACTTCTCACTAATAAAGCCTCCTAGAAACTTACTTTTATCTGTTAAGTAGAACTAAGATATGAAAGTGTTCAAGCATCCAGATTTAACCCTCTGAGTAATAAAATAGTAAAAACAAGAATGCAAATGAAAAGAGAAAAAGAAGCTAATAAATATGTTATCTTATACTGTTTTGATCATCAGAAAGAAGATCATATTGCATTCTTGACTAATTCTGCTCTGAGTTACAAAGGAGACTTACTTCAGTTTACAAGTGCCTGAAAGCTTATCTATTTTTTTCCCTGGGCTCTATCAGTTGGTTTAATAAAAGGTATATAACTCCCTGTAACCATGGCCTCATTTACATTCTTAAGTCATTAGAATGACGTGGGCGCTAGAACTGTAGTTTTACCATAAGTACTAGATCTTTCAGGGAAGTATTTGTCTTAGGAGTGATGTAGCCTTTAAAAAAGCCCACCAAAGCCAGAAAAAGCACCCTAAAATTTATTCCTTGATTTTGAATGGAAATGAACAACTAAAATCTTTGGTCCTTGCTCTGTTTTACTTTTTTCTTTTTTTAACTGAACTTTTTTTAAATCGGTGCTATGTAATATGTCTGCTTTAGAGAGAAGCTTAACATGGACTTTTTTGGCATGTCATAGTTAGAATTAATTCACAGAATCACAGAATGTTAGGGATTGGAAGGGACCTCGAAAGATCATCTAGTCCAATCCCCCTGCCGGAGCAAAAAAAAAAAAAAAAATCCAAGATGAATGATTGTGTTAGAAACTGAGGGACTTGACTTCCACAGATGAAGCCAAAATGCTCTCTGCTGTACACCCCTCCGTGCATGGTGTGATGCTGTCCTTGAACTGCAGTGAAAAGGAGCCAAGAAGCAGCCTTGGAGGCAAAACTCAAACATTTGTTTAAGCAATAAGGCTGTATAGCTGTTGTAATGCAATTTTTATTTGGACAAAACCTTTTGCTATTTCTTGGGCAGACTGCCCAGAGCAGAGATATCTCTACAAAGAACAGCAGGTTGTATTGGGGGTATTTCCTTTTGCTTTTCCTATTGATCTTCTGTGCGCAATATGTCATTCTTCTGAAGGAACACCATAAATTCAAAACTCTTCTATAGTAATGTACTTTATTTGACTCTTCAATAATTGGTATTGTCAATCTGTTTATATTTCAAATTTGAAAAATGGTCAATCCTTTCTTTTAAGCTAATCAAGTAACTGAAAATCAATATTTTGGGGAGACCTTCAGCTCACAGAAGTAAGCTCTGTAGTCTTCATTGTAGAGAGATGATCTCAACTAATTCAGGCTTTGGGGCTTCATGGATTTCCCTTCAGTTTCAGGGAATCGGAAAGTTGCAGAATTATTGTAACTATCAAGGGAGTTATAAAACATGTTAAGAAAACTTGCATGATGTTTAGATGCATGTTTCTGATATTGCGACATGTACACAATCCTCAAATGTAGAAGAATTAACTTTCATGCAGGGTGTAGATTTTTTTTAATGCATTTTGCTGTTATACTTCAGCATTGTGACAAATCAACATCTTTCTATTTATGCAGAAGTAAGACTTTGAGCTTGTTGCACTGATGGAATTAAAGCTTGCACCCCCCTGAGAGCTCTGTCTAGCCAAAAAGGGCGGCATCAAGTCCTGATAAAGTCTGTGTTAAGTTTGAGGTGCCTTTGCAACACCTAAAAGTAACACCTCCTCAAATGCTTTGTTCCCTCTTTGTGCCTTTTTCCCATCCTCTGTATGAAACAAGTGTATTGGACAAAGAGGATGGCAACTAGCGTCAGGATGCTTCTCCTTTCAGTGAAACCAGGTGCTGCTTCCTGCCATGCAAGCCCATTTAAATTAATATACCTGAATTATTTTCAGGCTCGTTTAGCTCAAGCGAGCCATGTCTCAACGTTGTGCTCTGGTTTCACAGAGTAATTGCATTAGTCGTTCATGTGGAGCTGTCACCTGAACTGATGCAAATGATGAACTGCATGCTGCCTGCATTTTTAGTTGTGGTTTTGCCCACAGACAATTTTGGATCCATGTCCATTGCCGGCCCAGCTAGCTCAACTGTAAAGTACCAGTTAACAAAACCTAGAGGTTTTCATGGAGAGACAGGAGCTGGGGAAGGCAGACTTCGGCACCTCCTAAGCAAACAAAACAATAGTAAAAAGCGTTGAGCTGAGGCCCTCTGAGGTCAGTGTGCAGGACCAGGGCTCCAGAAACCTCGGTCTGTTTTATCTTCTGCCACTGATATACCACATCATTTAGGAGCATCCTCTAACTTTGTCAGTTCTTTGCTTCTACCTTCCTTCATCACTTACTTTGTCTCTTGTAGGAGAAGAATTATCCCTTCTTGTACTTGGGAGTCTGAACTTTACTGAGACCTCAAGGCACTGCTGCACCAGGAATAAATGACAAATGATCAGATGGGAGAGAGTTGTTCTTCATAACCACTAATAGAAATGTACTTCTCAACTTTGTTTATCTCCTTTAACCGGTATATAGGGACTATTTTAGTCTACAAATTTTGTGACCTATCTGAATTTCTAAGGCCAAGTTGCTGTGGACACTTAGTGTTCATCTGCCATGTTTTGTCTCAAATATAATTTTAAAATAAAAATTAAGCTGTCTTTTCTGTTTCCTCCTCTTCCTGTTGTGTTTCTTTTATGGTTGTAGTTTAAAAATTAGTCCAAATCTGAACCATCATAGAGCTGTTGGAAGGAGAGATGACAGATGAATTTGGCTGGGACAGGTAGAAAGCATCCATGATTGGTTTCAGTAGTGCAATTGTATTTCATCTCCTGCTGTTTTTCTCTTTTTAACCACACTGCCTAAAGTGTTTCCACCAGATAATTAGATTAACATCCAAGCATTTTTGTCCCCATGGCTTCAAAAAGGCAGCATCATAGCATCCCACCAGACAGATTGGATTTGATTACTGTTCTTAGGTTAGAGAGCAGCAAACCATAAGACAAGAAAACTGGGGAGTTTGCTGGAGAATTTAAATCAGTGCTCGTGTCCTCCTCCTGAAATTATTTAACCTTGAGCTTTTTTTTTTCTGAGAAAATTATCTTTGATGTCAGAAGCATTAAAATGATCATAAATGTCACTTAGTCACAAGACTAAATTTGTTGGTACATTAAATCCTTCTTGCAAATGTGGTTTTATCAAAGCCTATGAAGAGAAGAATGACTGCAGCTGAAGGAAAATGGCTTTTTGGGTGATTTTGGTTGGGATGGTCTTTAAATAAAGGGATTCTCTGTGAGTATAATGATAAGCAAAAGCAATTTCTGAATTACTAAGAACATTTCTTGAATCTGTTTGCCTACGAGATTGGTGTATGTTTCCCAAAGAGAGCATGAGGGGTCGCATGTTTAACACTCCCTGTACAGTAGAGAATAAAGAGTAAGAGGCAGCATAACCGGGCCAGGTGATTTTATTTATAAAATATTATTCATTTGCCTCTTCATTACTGTATGTAAGGATTCCTAATGTAGAAAGGCATATATTTAGAATTTTAAGAATCTTTTGAACATTCAATAGGAAATGGGTTTGAATAAAGGGTGCTTTGTGGCAGGGGCAGATGAAACAGCTGGGGAAACACGAGTGGAACAGATCTCTGTACTATTTCCTGGCTCTTGCTCTTATTTGAAAGAAAGACACTGAGAAAACAGTTGTTGCTGCTGTTAGACTGTCAAAATAAAATAAATTACCCTTTATTTCACACATTTTCTGTTGCGTAGGAAGACAGGTTGAAGCCTAAAGTCTTTGTGAAATAGGTTTAAAAATACAGTCTTGATAAAGATCTAGACTTTCTGCATATTATAAAATTGTATTATCATCTTCACTTCAATTTTCTCCTCTCATTGTTTCTCTCAGGAATAGCCCTAAAAACATGGCTTCTTTGCAGTTGTATATGTTAGGTGCAAATATTGCTTTTCCTTACTAAACCAGAGCTCACTGCTCAAGACTGTAGTCAAATTTAAGCTTAAATTCATGATGGCTGGGGAAAACTTGGTGTCCTCAGATGTCTCAGTATCTGTAATACAGAAAAGGGAAGAATTTAGTCAAGAACTGTTAAGTTTATGTTTCAGTGCTTTGAAGCACTGAAACTGTATAATAAAATGGTTTTTAAGGTATAATAATAAAGCCTTATGGTTTTACCATGTTATGCTCTTACTACAATACATCCTTTTTCTCTTAATCTTCTACTTGATGATTGTATCTGGGTAATCTAGATTTTGTATCTCACAGAAAAGTATTTTGCTGATTTTTCCATGATTTCAGATGGATTATTCACTAAGATTCATATCTTTATTCTTACTCAGCGAGATCAAACAGTCCTTTCTTCCTTTTTAACCCAAAAAAGGGTTTTCCTCTCTTAGATCCCATTTAATCAGTTTCAATCACATGACTAAATAAAATCTAACATTGCCATCTAGTGTCCAAATACTGGATTATATACACTTTTTTAGTTCAGTGGTATCAGGTTTTCTAAATATCATTTGTAACTGTGGTGTGCCCAACTGAGAAATGTTGTTTGTTTCCAGTACTCCATTTTAGTTTAGTATTCTTTTTTTTCTCCTCAGAGGAATAACTTTATGCCTAACAGCGTAATAACATTAAATGTTTTATAACGATGTCAAGAATCTTGGCTTTTGTATAGTTTCAAAAGGATCGTGACCAGTATTGTGAAGAGTCAACTGGGATAGGAAGTACAGAAAATAAACTCTGCTGTCCATTATCTTCCTCTCACTGTTCTACTAGAAGCTATTTGAAAAGTTGACACAAATTACCATCTTGCCACACAGTCTGATTCAGCTGGAAAAACATAAAATCACTTGGAGAGGGTGTCCCAGCAGTTGTGTGACAGGAATGGTCAAAATGACTTAATGAAACAAAGAGAAAGGAAAAACATTCAAGACAACATTTTATTACTGTCTCTGTTTTTTTCAGAAACAATGTGTTCAGGACACTGAGAGGAATAAATTTCTGCCTATATATGCAACTTCTGATAGAAGACTGCAGATTCATCACCTTGATGACGTAGGTGCATTGACATGCAAGTCAGAGCTTTGCAAGGGAAAACTTGCAAATTACCTGGCAGCTCCAGCTACCCACAGGCTGGGTTATGAATTCTTTTCTGAATACAAAGTAGCATCATGTCCTATTGTGGAAAGTCCAGTTCTTAGTAGACACCCCAGACAGCTTGCAGAAGAACTCGCTACTGGTGGCGAGCACCCTGGGTGACAGCATAAGCAGGGTGAGTGTGCTACCATTCCTAGGCTAGCTGCTGGTAACACAACTTTGAGCATATATAATGAATGGTAGACATACCTCTTTGAGAGATGCATTGATTTTAGACTATTCACTTCTGAAGTAAAATGAACTGCTACACTGAAAACTTCTTTCAGAACTGCAGCCTGGTAGCCCATGTTTATTTTCTGCTTCATTGCACCCCCATGATATATTCTCTTTTACACATTCCCACTGTTGATTTTTCTTCTCTTTCTTTAAACACAAATATGAAGAAGTTCCTTGTGAGCCTAGGTGCCTTAACCATCTTTTGAAGAGCCCTTTCTTTAGGGTCCGTTTTCCCAGCCTGTGCCAAAGTGAGAGAAGCCCTGAGCTCAGCCCCCTCCAGCAGCACAGCTTCAGCGGAGCTCAGCACAGCGGTAAGAGCAGAGATCAGACCCCAACTATTAGAGGGTTTCAGAGGAACTGCAAAACACCTCACAGTCAAAATCTGTGATATGATCATAGGTGATTGTCATAACTTTATTTTTCCTGGAGCTGAGTTACAGGGAAATGCATTTTGCCTGTATTTTCAGATTTCTTATTACTGCCATTTTCCCTTCACAAACACAGAAGATCAATAGATGTCAAAAGAGCTTCAGGGATCTCCCTTAATGAAAAGGTTGGCAGGTGGCTGTTGTTTGTGTTTAACACACTCTCTATCTTCAAATTCTTATGTAAAAATTTAAGACTATTTGGCTGCCAAACCAGGCAGGGTTGGTAAAAATGCCTTTAGGCCCATGCTTTTCTTCAGCTAAGAGAAACTTCTCTACGGTTCTCTGAAAACTTAAATTGCTCCAATTAGTATTTTGTTCACTGTCTTGTTTATATATTGCTTGTGGTTTTTGTTTCTGGTTTATACTCTTGCCTAATGAGATAATGCAAGACTTAAAAAGATACTTAAATTTGGTAAATCACATTGCAAGCTTTGCTCACATGCATGACAAAAGCAATTCTGGTTTGTTTTTGTCTGTTGGTTGGTTTTGGTGGGTTTTTTGCCCCCCTGTGTGTTTGTTTGTTTCCTGTTCAGTGAAAACTAATGAAACTTTTTTTAAGCAAGTATCATTTTGTAGGTTGTCAGTGATACAGTATTCAATATCTAGTTGACATGCAAGTGTTTTTTAATTTTAATGTGCATATATTGCTGGAATGTAGACAAATTATATTTGCAAATCTCCTAAGGAAAATGATGTTTATTTAATAGAAAAAGTAAATGTTGTGTCTAACTGAATCAGAAGCGTCTTCTTTCTGTCAATATGCAATATTTTATCACTTGCTTCCTTTTACACATTAGCAGTATGCTTGCGCTACTCTGGACTATAAGTTACTTCAAACACCCATGCCTTATGGTATAAGGAGGGTTATTCTATTTTTCTCACTTTAACAGCAGGCGTTGGCACTAGGGAGGTGAATCTATTCCTCCAGAAGTACAGATCTTCCAAATCTATTCTCAGTGTCAGGCAAGTTGATGAAGCATTATAAGCGATAGGCTTGTGCTGTGGGCTTAGATTAAGTTGATCATCCATACATAGATGTGACTGTCACAGGTTTTCAAAGGAGAGAAAGGCCCCCTGGGATGCACGGGTTCAGATTTTAGATCTGGAAAAAAGGTACATGTAAGCTGGGTGGAATGATCCTGTAAGAAGTTTTGTATCAGAGCTCAGAGAAATGTGACAGCAAGTCACCAGTTCACCAGTAGAAACTGGAGAGCTTTCCATGGTTTCTCTTGTCTACTTTACCTGGAGATCCCTGGCTCAGACCTCACCTCATCCTATACCATAGCTGAAAGGAAGCTTTCCTTCAGGCAGGTGCTATGTACTTCGAGACTGGCTAATTTCCATGAAGACCAAGGAAAGGGCTGACCAGTGACGCATGTGTTCTGCCAGTCTCTCTCTATTAATAAATAGTTCTCTAAAGCCAGTGAGATGACTTTGGTGGTGAATATCCCTCTAATATGAATAACCCAGGTGCTATCACAAGACCTATCAATAAACCAAAAGCAAGGCTTTTAGTAGCTCTGTTGGTCTCTCTGTATGTAATGTAGCTGGAGCAAGATTAGTTCTTCATATTTTGGTGCACTCAAAGTTGCAATAAATAGAATGTGAATTAGCCCGTCACCTCTTAAAATAGCTACAGATTCTCATCCCAAACAAAATTAGATTAGAATTGCAAATCATGATGAGTGTCATCAAGCAATCAAAACCTAATATAGAAATGTATGCAGAGATAAAGCAGATATTGTGTTCTTCAGGTTTAATGCAAATTGTCTGTTACTTTTGTAGTCCTACTCTAATTTGATCTATTTCTCAGGCTTTTTTATGATGTAAAGCCTGAGCACACTGGCTCATAAAAAAAAAAAAAACAACCTTTTCTCTGACCATTTTCTTTTGTAAATATCTCTTTACAAGTCAGATCCCATTTTTTAAAAAAATCTGTTTCCAGAAAAAAATTGGATGCTGGAGTTACTTTTGTAGAGTTTGTCTTATCAAATTTAGAATTACTTATTAAACAATTCAGAATGCTTCATTTTCTTTTTGCTTGGAATATTTCTTGTCTCTCAAAAGAGCTTTCTACATGATGGTGAAATTAGGAGAATATTTTTTTTTTTATGAAACAGAAAAAAAGCACTCTAAAGATGTTTTAACATAGGTACAGGCATTTAATAAGTCTCTAGGAAACAAATGCTAATGCCATTTGAGGAATGAGCAGTTGTTGTGCACCTCATTATCTGTTAAAAAGGAGTCAGTTAAATATTTGTTATTTATTGAGTCTCATTATTGTGTACAGTCATGTAAAATTATTATAGCTTTTTAAGGAACTGTTTTACCATTTCACAACAGAAAAAATAAATATAGGTTGACACTGTATGTTATTAACACTGAATAACATGCCAGTAAAGTAAAATGTTAGCAGTTACCTGTTTCTGGAGGTGGGGAAAAAAACACAAATATGAGATCTCAACCTTTTAACTAAACTCCCAGGGACACTGTTTCCATCAGTTAATCTGTTCAATTTACATATGTCTTTATAAGCAATTTTCATTCATTAGGTTCTTAACAATAACTTCCAAACAAGTTTTTCAGATAGTTACAGTTGCATTACTCAAAGTCATAGTAGCTGTTTAATAACAACTGCTGCCCATTTTCACTTAACTTACGATGAGCGCACTTGGAGCTATAATAGCTTAATTGCAAACATTCCAAAATAGAACATTACATGCATTATTCTTTTACTAGTTAAGAAAATCATGCTCTCCTAATCCATAAACCACCATATTTCTATTTCCAAGGTGCTATGAGTCTTGCCTCCTTTCTTGAATACTTCTGGTTTTCTGTTTAGTAAAAAGCAGAACACCTATCTAGGCTTCTCACAAACCCTGCTGACTTTTATTTGTAGATCTGTGTTAGAAATAGCACTGCAGCCTTTACAGAAACATATGCATCCTAGTAGTGGTAACATGCAATTGTGTTGGTATAGTTACCACAGCACCATGGTGTTGTGAGAGTCTGCAAATTCTCAGTAACAGTAATTGATCATTTTGGGAGTTTATTTTCTGCTTGGAAATACTGAGGTTGTGGTATTTTGCTTAAATAAATTTAAAGCTAAGCTTTCCTTTTCATCTGTTTTCCCTTTTTGAAGTCCTTGGTATGGTCTCTGTGTGGCTGCCTGCTGAGCATTTGTTTTCCTTAGGAAGCTGCAACTCTGCTTTTGGAGTGCAGGGCTAAACCTCTTGTTTTGCTTAATCAGACTGGTTTAGGTGTTCGTTACCTCAGGATTCTTTAAAAATATTAGAGAAACATGGGTCAGAAATTAATAGACAATATGAATGTAGTCATATGAGATATTTATATTTAACAACACTTGATCACTTCCACTTCAAAATGCTCCAGAGCTGGTGGACAGTATCTACTCTGAATCATTTCCATAGGGGGAAACATGCATGAAGGTCGTGTTGAAAATTAACATAGGAGTGTTGGTTACAGTAGATTTGATCTTTGGTGCTGTGTTAGACATCGAG
>VZTO01008184.1:0-48240 GCA_013400615.1 Syrrhaptes paradoxus | reverse complement strand
CTCTGACCATTTTCTTTTGTAAATATCTCTTAAAAGTCAGATCCCATTTTTTTTAAAAAAAATCTGTTTCCAGAAAAAAATTGGATGCTGGAGTTACTTTTGTAGAGTTTGTCTTATCAAATTTAGAATTACTTATTAAACAATTCAGAATGCTTCATTTTCTTTTTGCTTGGAATATTTCTTGTCTCTCAAAAGAGCTTTCTACATGATGGTGAAATTAGGAGAATATTTTTTCTATTTTTTTATGAAACAGAAAAAAAGCACTCTAAAGCTGTTTTAACATAGCTACAGGCATTTAATAAGTCTCTAGGAAACAAATGTTAGTGCCATTTGAGGAATGAGCAGTTGTTGTGCACCTCGCTATCTGTTAAAAAGGAGTCAGTTAAATATTTGTTATTTATTGAGTCTCATTATTGTGTACAGTCATGTAAAAATTACTACAGCTTTTTAAGGAACTGTTTTACCCTTTCACAACAGAAAAAATAAATATAGGTTGACACTGTATGTTATTAACACTGAATAACATGCCAGTAAAGTAAAATGTTAGCAGTTACCTGTTTCTGGAGGTGGGGAAAAAAACACAAATATGAGATCTCAACCTTTTAACTAAACTCCCAGGGACACTGTTTCCATCAGTTAATCTGTTCAATTTACATATGTCTTTATAAGCAATTTTCATTCATTAGGTTCTTAACAATAACTTCCAAACAAGTTTTTCAGATAGTTACAGTTGCATTACTCAAAGTCATAGTAGCTGTTTAATAACAACTGCTGCCCATTTTCACTTAACTTACGATGAGCGCACTTGGAGCTATAATAGCTTAATTGCAAACATTCCAAAATAGAACATTACATGCATTATTCTTTTACTAGTTAAGAAAATCATGCTCTCCTAATCCATAAACCACCATATTTCTATTTCCAAGGTGCTATGAGTCTTGCCTCCTTTCTTGAATACTTCTGGTTTTCTGTTTAGTAAAAAGCAGAACACCTATCTAGGCTTCTCACAAACCCTGCTGACTTTTATTTGTAGATCTGTGTTAGAAATAGCACTGCAGCCTTTATAGAAACATGTGCATCCTAGTAGTGGTAACATGCAATTGTGTTGGTATAGTTACCACAGCACCATGGTGTTGTGAGAGTCTGCAAATTCTCAGTAACAGTAATTGATCATTTTGGGAGTTTATTTTCTGCTTGGAAATACTGAGGTTGTGGTATTTTGCTTAAATAAATTTAAAGCTAAGCTTTCCTTTTCATCTGTTTTCCCTTTTTGAAGTCCTTGGTATGGTCTCTGTGTGGCTGCCTGCTGAGCATTTGTTTTCCTTAGGAAGCTGCAACTCTGCTTTTGGAGTGCAGGGCTAAACCTCTTGTTTTGCTTAATCAGACTGGTTTAGGTGTTCGTTACCTCAGGATTCTTTAAAAATATTAGAGAAACATGGGTCAGAAATTAATAGACAATATGAATGTAGTCATATGAGATATTTATATTTAACAACACTTGATCACTTCCACTTCAAAATGCTCCAGAGCTGGTGGACAGTATCTACTCTGAATCATTTCCATAGGGGGAAACATGCATGAAGGTCGTGTTGAAAATTAACATAGGAGTGTTGGTTACAGTAGATTTGATCTTTGGTGCTGTGTTAGACATCGAGGCTATAGAGGGTGAACAGTCCTGGCTCTTCAGGGAAGCAAAGGCTGTGACCAAGGAGCTCAGACAGGAGTAAACTCTGGTCAAGACATCAGGCTGTGAACTTGGAAACTGAGGCCAGAGCTCCTGCCCCCCTCTTGCAGCAGCTGAGCCTGGTCAGCAAGATGACACCAAGCAGATGGAAGGGGGGGAGGCTTGGGATGGGATATGAAGCTTGTATAGGGGAAAGACAAGGGAACTATATGTTAACTTTAGCAAGGTCAAACTGTAAGAGAGGAAAATAAATTAAAAACATTAAGAAATAATTTGCATTAAAATTAATGTATTTCAATTATGTTTCTTTTCCATCTGCTTCAGGTCATAACTTTTTCTTCTTCCTACATCCACCTTCTTAGCCTTTAAGAGCTATTCTTTGATTGTTTTTCCTCAGGCTAGGTCATAGTATATATCATTTTATTCTTGTCCAAAATGTTCTTTCAAGCTTTCCTGCTGCCTAGACCCACTGACATGACTGGTTAAGCACTGTTTGCTTAGCAATTGACTGGGCAGCAATCATCCAAATGCCATTTTAAAGGGTATGACTGATGTGAGAAGTTTTCTTGAATGGAAAGCAATGACTGAACGATACTTAGTGCACAAATAGTAGTGGGAATTAAATATTTGGTTTGGTTAGTGTGATCAGTGAAGTCCAAGGTACACTGTTAATAAATGCTATACCAGCCCTATTTCACTGTGACACCTGGCATATAGCTGGGAAATGGTTCATCTGTTTAGAAGAAAATGAGCACCTTCCAGAAAGAGGAGTAAAGGTGATCTGTTACTGAGGATCTGGACTTGTAGTCTAGATTTCTCAGGAGTCTCTTCTTGTAATGTTGGACAAATAATTTTCTCGCTATAGCTCTGTATTCTTTTCTCATTCCCTTGTTGTTTTGTTCAGTGAAATTGTGTATTCTTTCAAGAAGGATCTTTTGCATATTTTGATAAGTNCTTCCAAACAAGTTTTTCAGATAGTTACAGTTGCATTACTCAAAGTCATAGTAGCTGTTTAATAACAACTGCTGCCCATTTTCACTTAACTTACGATGAGCGCACTTGGAGCTATAATAGCTTAATTGCAAACATTCCAAAATAGAACATTACATGCATTATTCTTTTACTAGTTAAGAAAATCATGCTCTCCTAATCCATAAACCACCATATTTCTATTTCCAAGGTGCTATGAGTCTTGCCTCCTTTCTTGAATACTTCTGGTTTTCTGTTTAGTAAAAAGCAGAACACCTATCTAGGCTTCTCACAAACCCTGCTGACTTTTATTTGTAGATCTGTGTTAGAAATAGCACTGCAGCCTTTACAGAAACATATGCATCCTAGTAGTGGTAACATGCAATTGTGTTGGTATAGTTACCACAGCACCATGGTGTTGTGAGAGTCTGCAAATTCTCAGTAACAGTAATTGATCATTTTGGGAGTTTATTTTCTGCTTGGAAATACTGAGGTTGTGGTATTTTGCTTAAATAAATTTAAAGCTAAGCTTTCCTTTTCATCTGTTTTCCCTTTTTGAAGTCCTTGGTATGGTCTCTGTGTGGCTGCCTGCTGAGCATTTGTTTTCCTTAGGAAGCTGCAACTCTGCTTTTGGAGTGCAGGGCTAAACCTCTTGTTTTGCTTAATCAGACTGGTTTAGGTGTTCGTTACCTCAGGATTCTTTAAAAATATTAGAGAAACATGGGTCAGAAATTAATAGACAATATGAATGTAGTCATATGAGATATTTATATTTAACAACACTTGATCACTTCCACTTCAAAATGCTCCAGAGCTGGTGGACAGTATCTACTCTGAATCATTTCCATAGGGGGAAACATGCATGAAGGTCGTGTTGAAAATTAACATAGGAGTGTTGGTTACAGTAGATTTGATCTTTGGTGCTGTGTTAGACATCGAGGCTATAGAGGGTGAACAGTCCTGGCTCTTCAGGGAAGCAAAGGCTGTGACCAAGGAGCTCAGACAGGAGTAAACTCTGGTCAAGACATCAGGCTGTGAACTTGGAAACTGAGGCCAGAGCTCCTGCCCCCCTCTCGCAGCAGCTGAGCCTGGTCAGCAAGATGACACCAAGCAGATGGAAGGGGGGGAGGCTTGGGATGGGATATGAAGCTTGTATAGGGGAAAGACAAGGTAACTATATGTTAACTTTAGCAAGGTCAAACTGTAAGAGAGGAAAATAAATTAAAAACATTAAGAAATAATTTGCATTAAAATTAATGTATTTCAATTATGTTTCTTTTCCATCTGCTTCAGGTCATAACTTTTTCTTCTTCCTACATCCACCTTCTTAGCCTTTAAGAGCTATTCTTTGATTGTTTTTCCTCAGGCTAGGTCATAGTACATATCATTTTGTTCTTGTCCAAAATGTTCTTTCAAGCTTTCCTGCTGCCTAGACCCACTGACATGACTGGTTAAGCACTGTTTGCTTAGCAATTGACTGGGCAGAAATCATCCAAATGCCATTTTAAAGGGTATGACTGATGTGAGAAGTTTTCTTGAATGGAAAGCAAGGACTGAACGATACTTAGTGCACAAATAGTAGTGGGAATTAAATATTTGGTTTGGTTAGTGTGATCAGTGAAGTCCAAGGTACACTGTTAATAAATGCTATACCAGCCCTATTTCACTGTAACACCTGGCATATAGCTGGGAAATGGTTCATCTGTTTAGAAGAAAATGAGCACCTTCCAGAAAGAGGAGTAAAGGTGATCTGTTACTGAGGATCTGGACTTGTAGTCTAGATTTCTCAGGAGTCTCTTCTTGTAATGTTGGACAAATAATTTTCTCGCTATAGCTCTGTATTCTTTTCTCATTCCCTTGTTGTTTTGTTCAGTGAAATTGTGTATTCTTTCAAGAAGGATCTTTTGCATATTTTGATAAGTGACTGTATTGGGTCTGGCTGAGATGGAGTTAATTTTCCCCATAGCAACCCTCACAGGGCTGTGTGTTGCATTGGCAGCTATAGAGGTGCTGATAACACCAGTGTTTTGGCCATTGCTGAGCAGTGCTCCACAGCATCAAGACTGTCCTTCCAACATTCCCCCACCACACCAGTAGGCTGGGGGTGGGCAAGATCTCGGGAGATGTTCTGACCAATACAAATGTTGTTCAATTTACTAAATATAATCTCAGTAGGTAAGTTAAGATTAAACTTAATTAAAACCTGAAAGGAAGAAAAATATAGAGAAGGAAAGCATTGCTGGCATTGGCAGGCTGTTTTATTTTACCACAGCATTTGTCCACTCCAGTCCAGTCAGAACACAGTGACAGTGATGTTGTTTGAGGCCAGTGAGTCAGGCTGGTTAAATATCTTTTCTCCCATAATAGCTGGAAGCCACAAGAAATCCTGTAGTGGCTAATTATGAAATTATCTGTCTCTAAGGAAAATTTCTTCTTAACTGCATAAGATGGCTTATTCCCTGAAGGAATAATGTTTTATATTCCTCATATATTACACAAGGGAACTTAGAAAGTGCTGAAAGAAATTCCTTTTTTAAAATAAGTGGATATAGGGAATTTATAAAATTCATTTTCAGCTGAACTGTAGACACAAAATAATTAATGCAGAAAGCAGACACAAAGTAGAAAGAAAAAATCTTCCAGATTTTTTCTTCTTATTTCAAAGGGTGGATGTGGATTGAATATTATCTCTTTCAGAAACAGTTAGTAAGAGCAGAGTTCATACTGACTGGTGGGGAGAAGAGGGAAGATCAAGACTGGCATAGCACAGCCTCTCCCATGCCTAGACCTACGCTTGATGGGTCTAACCCACTGTACGCTTGTGCCAGCAGGACAAAAGCCATTTTCAGCAAGTCTCAGGCGTGAGAGCTTGAAAAAATGTCACTGATTTCTTCTAGCTATAAAAACTCAATTAAGTTTGTAGACAGTAATGTAAGTTAATTGAGCATCGCTGTCCCCCAGAGACCGTATAAAAGCATAACCAGAGCTGAGTCAAGACCTTCTGTGGTTTTGAGTCTGTCAGTTTGCATAGCATGGTCTACACCCTGAGGTTAGTAACTGGTCTAATTAATTACCTGCTAAAATTGTGCCATTATGGTACAGGGGGATGTATGCAGGAGGGGCACAAGCTAGTATTGACTGGGATCCTGGGAGGTTGTTATTAACATTAAAATAGGAAACCCTGCTTCACTGGTCAGCACTGGTGAATCCTGAGAGAGCGTGAGCACTGTCTGGCCACAGCAGCAAGCAGCAGATCTTGAAGAGAGTAAAACTTTCCACGTCCCTTCGTGCTTAACCTGGTGCTGCTTCTGTTCTTTTCCTCCCCAACCCCTTCCTGTGAGCTAACACTGAGATACGTGATGAGTTAACACTGCCTCAGGGCTGACCATGAGTTTGGGGTGTTGAGCCAAGAGCTGGTCTGGTCTCAAAGCCGAGGAGACGTGACCCACGAGGAGCACTACAGGACACAGGATTCACAAGGCTGTGACAGAGCTTGTCACAGCTGGGAACACCAGAAGAGTTTGATCCCTGCCTGCCCTTGTCCATAGCAGTGTTTAATCACTTTTGTTTGGCTTTCAGGGGCCTGATGGTTGCCTAGATGGGATTTTAAGAAGGTGATTGAGTGGATCAACCTTTCACACAGAACTTCAACAGGCTGATGGAGGCTGGGGGGGTTGTTGGGCCCTGCCAGCCCACCTCAGAATATCCTGGTACCATTCTGGCATCGTGTGCTGCGGCCAGGCAGCAAGAGCAGCATCGGCACGTCCGTTCAGAACCGCCTTGCACAGGCAGGTGAGGAGGATGTGTGCCTTGGGAAACGGGATCAGGAAACGGTCTGTCAGTGACTGCAGTCAGGACATTTATGATATGAAGGAGGTATGCAGTGTTTAAAGCAACACATAAGAAACTTTGAAAAAAAAACCAAAACAAAACACTCACTTAAATGCCATACATGCAGTTTAGAACATCCTTCACAATGTTTAAGTTTTAACAATGATGAGAACAATTGAGCTTATAATGAAAAGGGTGAAAATCTCTTCCCTGGGTTTCAGCATTCATCAAAATGCTGCTTTGCTTTGCAAAATGTTAAGTTGGCAGACATAAATTATTTAAGTAATTTCTGAAAGCCAAATGTCTGCAAAGATACTGAAGTTGCATGTAAATTCTGAATCGCAGGGGATACTGCTGAAGACAGGTACAGAGCAGTGGAGCGTAAGAAATGCAAACTGAATTGCATAGCATATAAGCAGCATTAAAGAAATGTATCCCAGCTTCTAGTCAGTGAACCCAAACATGTTGTACATTATGCAGACTGCTTAGCAATTTGCATAATTATAAACTCCCCTCAAAACAGTAAACATCACTGCAGAATTCAGTAATACAAAAAGCAATATTAATATGCATTGCTGATTTGACTTTTTAATTTTTTCAGAGTCTTTAAAAACACCCAGATTTTAGAACAGGCAAAATAGAGACTTTTTCAGTAACAGCTAATCCATATTGGAAAAAAAATGGAGCATAAAAATAGGAACTTTCAGTTTTAGTATAAAAGACTTTTGAAGCTGTTTCTGGTAAAGTTTTATTTTATACTTTAGATATATTCTTAAGCTCCTCCAAAAAGTAATCCATTAAACCACAGGCTGACAATACGTGAGGGGGTTCAGAAAATATTGTCTTTATTGCTGCGGATAGCAGACAATATGATTACGTTAGGGTACTCTGCTGTGGAGCAGAGGAGCTGAATTAGCAGCAGAATACTGATATTGATAGCACTTCACGGAAGACTGCAGAAGAGCTCTTTCCAGGGAGATTCAGGGAAGAAACATAGAAGTTTAAATATGAAAATGAGAGAATTCTCAAGGAGACAGGAATAAAAAAATGATCCTTTTGTTAACAAAATAACAAGAGTATACTGCACTGGGAACTTTTGTGAGCTTTATGACTGCTTCATATTTTAATGAAAGCCTGCTTTGGGGAGCAGTTAAGGAGGGAAGCTTATACACTGGTAAAAACTGTTGCCCCCTTTATCCTCTGGCAATTTTTGGAATAGCTTCAGGTAGATTTGATATGTTCTGTGGATGGAAGGTGGAAAGTAAGTGACCCTGCTAATGCAAAGGCCACAGAGTAAATTCAGTCCCAGTGGTAGTTGCTAAGAGGTCTAACTGGGAGGCAACCACAGAAAACACAACTTTATGGTGGTGATGCTCAGAGCAGTTTCTCAGAGGTTGCCTACAGATTCTGGTTCAACTACTGAAAGATGAATTAAGGAAAAAAAAATGAAAAGATGGACTACTTACAGAGTCTAAAAAAAGAGTTCAAAAGGATGTGTGGTATGTTAGTAATGCTGATGCGTCAGTACTCTGCGTGTTCCTTTGCCCTCAGTTATTTCATTGCAGGGCTATTGTGTGAACTTTGAGAAAAGCAGTAATGTGTTTGCATTTACCTCTGTGAGCATTTTGAGTCATCCTTCACCATTCCCCATACCAGAGGAATAATCTCCTTAATTCCAGTCTTTTAAAAAAGCTTTTAGAAATTAAATAAATAAAGCAAACGTCAAGCAAACAAAACAGAAGCTGTAAGCTTCTATGCGAAAGAAATAATTACTCTGGCAGAGAAAACTACCTCTAATTTTTTGTAACAAGAAAATTGACATAATAGTAAGTAATATGTAATCTTGCTTTCTTTTCGTGGTAAACAGAAAAGCTGCTAGCTCAGGCAGAGCAGGCTCCAGTTAATTTCCTATATCCTCAGGCCAGTTAAACAAGTTGAAAAATCAATCTCTGTCGGTCTTGTCCACGGGTATGGGTTGTGTAGGGGGAGGAGTGGTTGTGATGGTTAATAGTAGTTTGTTTCAGAAAGATAAGAACATTAATGCTGTATTTTGTCCATCTGTGCAATAATATTGTCAATAAGATAATGTTTCCAAAAGGTTCATTTTAAATACTTTTCTTACAACATTGTGGAAGACTCCAATTTCCTTCTCTTTATTTTTCTTATCTGTTTGCAATCTTCCTATTAGTGTAACCAGTAATGAGGTTTACTGGCAAGTGACCACTAACTTTCTAAATCCACACTGACACTTTATTTATATGGTAATTTTAGGAGGGTTAGGTGAGTGTGGACTAGGAACATGTAATAATATTTGAATTCTGTTGTATTTCTGAGGCTTAATTTGGACCACTATCTCAGCTGCTTGTTCTTCCCACCTTTTGTGGATAAAGTTCTGTGCTAAATCTTGGATGGATTTAAGCTTCTGAGCTACTGAGCGCTAGTTAATGCAGAGAATGAAAGTGTAGGGCAGGGGCCACCAAACTTCCTGACCCTGAGAGCCATTTTCTAAATTATTTAATGTTGCTAATAGCCATATCCTTTTGCAAGTCCTTCTGTGTCCCCTATATTTTACAGTCCAAGACCTTATACCCCATTGTCATTATTCCCATTGCTGTTCTGAAACATAGATAATTTTGCAAGATTGCTGCTATTATATTTTATAATAGAGACCTCTTGGTTCTCCCAAAGAGTAAGGCTTTGTTTGCTTATTATTAAGCATGCATGGTTTTGTGCTATTTTCTACTGAACTTTTTCTTCCTGTTTCAGAGATGTGCTGACACTTAGGTAATGTTTTGGGAATTGCCTGTTGCCATTTCCTCAGTTTGTGCCAGCCTCAGGTTCAGCAGCCAGTGATCACTCTCCTGCCCTCCCACGCCTCTGGCTACAAACACATTTGGGTTATTCTGCACTTGGGCAGATTTTTTTTCCCATGTAGTATTGCAGGTATATCCCTCCAAGCAAGTGCCCTAATCTGAGGTTATCTAATTATAAATGGTCTCAGTCACTCTGGGAACATCCTTTTAGTAGTTTCTCCACCAATTACAAAATTGAAAATAATCCAGCATTCATTTAATTCTCAATTTACAAGGGCTGATAGAGGTCAGCCCAGCATTCTGCTGGTACTATAGATATGTAAGCAAGGAATACAACCCTTAAATTTGCAGAATGGCACATGTGCTACATTTGTTCTTGGGCTGCACCACTTTTATTCCTCCCTTGTGTTCTGTGCAGCATCAGCTTGAACAGATCAATACACACCATTTTTTCTCCCCCATTTTTGCTTTCAGTAAGCTTTTTAATTGTTTGGGTAGACATGTGATTGAGTGGGCCCAGTTGTTGGGAGGAGCAGACCTGGCCCTGCCTCTCTGTGTGCAGGCTTGGCTTCTGCATGTCTATGCAATTCTCATAAAAATTATTTGGAAAAGTTGAGAATCTTTGTTAGGTACCCAGAGTCTCATTTTGAAATAAACTTATACGATGAGTACACCCAAGGAGGTTGTTTTCAGTGGTTTAATAGAGCTTATGTGCCTGGATCAAATGATGTAAGTAAGAAACAATTAAAGAAAACTGGGTGTTTTCTTTAGCATTCTCCAGGGTGCTGTCAACAAATGTATTTTGCTGCCTGCAGTCTGTCTGTTACCAATTGTTACCCTTTACCACAGGTATTCTTTTATTTCCCTGCCCATTGTTTTAGTTACTTCATGAATAAAGAGAATTTAATTTGCCTCAATCTCAGAGCCACTGCATTTTTAAGTAATTGCAACTGATATGGGACTATCAGAGCTTAGCATATTATAATATGTATTAGCTGCTCCAGCCGACTCTTGTAAACAACCTCTTTCAGTAATATTTCATTTCTATGCAGCTGGAGGTTTGCCTGAGCATGCAGCATATGCATATTTTAGCCTAAAATAGTTAAAAGTACATTCGAAAAGCAGAAATTCAGGAAGTTAGTACTTGCATCTACTGGGCAGAGTTAATGTTCCTGTCACACTGAAACAATTTTACAGCGTCTTGTTTAAAATTGATTTGTGGATTTGAGTCTTGCAGGGAACTCGTAAGCAGTCTGTTCTGGATTGGACAGCAAGCTGCCAGAGCTCACTTAAGAGGTGTTTGGGGAGCAGGTAAAGACAGAGTCTTTCTCCAAAGCCATTCTCCCTATGCTCCATCTCTCTGCTGCTCCTCCTCTCTCTGTGCACAGTGAAACTCTTCTTCGTTAGCATCCTTTGGAAGATGATACGTGGCAATCCTCAGAATTGGCCTTTCCACGCTCAGTGTACAGCTTGCTGTTTGTGAAGTGTGGTGGGTGGCTGGGTGCTCTTTATTGTTACTTTTTCCTAACTCATTTATATTACTTTTGTCAAAAGGCTGCTCAGGTAGTTCTGTTAGGAATTGCTTCTAAAACCAGCAAGTGCAGAGAGAAGAGAGCTAATACTGTGGTTTTCTACCTTGTTGTGAATTTAATTAGACAAATAGAGGTTTGGGGAGCTCTGAGGCTCTCTGAGCAGTGTGGGCCTCTGTGCGCATGTATGCTTTCAGGCCAAACTCCCGTCTGATTTCAGTGTAGTCAGATTTTTTTCTTCTGGTTATAAAGAAGGCTGTTGGCAGGTTTTGCAAATTTTAAGGCCAAATATCCTATTAGGTACACGCAGCTCTCCTCCTCTTCATTAGCCTACTGGCACATTGAGTAAGCTCCTATCAATGCGTTTGAGTACATGGATCACACACTGGTTCCAAACACCTTTGGGGAACAGCCATAGTACTCACAGATGGAAATTTGACCCTAAGTCATTCTTAAAGTACGTAAATCATATAGAAGCTGTAGCCGTTCTTATTGTAGTTTTGCAGGATCACAGATTTTATTACTTGATTTACCATTGCTCATTTGTTCTTTGTGCTCACATCGTGTCTTGTCAGAAGCTCTCAATCATTTACAAGCATTAATTAAACTGTTCACCTCTTGCAAGATAGGTGCAGTTATATTTGTTTTGTAGAATAATAAATGAAAGCAAGAAAAAAAAATAACATGACATCCTATCAAATCTAAGCTTATTCCTCTTGAAAGGTTCAGGTGCTGTATGTGCTTTGAAATTGCTCCTCTTCAGTGTCTTTTTGAGTTGTATCTTTTCCTGTTCCTGCGAGAGACCTGTCCAGGGCAGAAAATGGTGTGTGAAGGTGTTCCCTGCACTGGTCTCTTCTCCTTCATTCTCCCTCTGCATTACATCTGCTGTGGGTGAGTGGCAGCTGGCACGGTCTCTGTTTTCCCCAGACAAAATGTAGGTGATGTGACAGCTATGTTACTCCAACCAGTGGTGTGATAGCGCTAGGAAATTAAATAAGTTGATGTAGACGCAAAAAGTGAGAATGCAAGAAAAGCAATGGTACTGACTAAGTAGAAAGTGCTGTCAAAGTAAAGCCACTTGGGAAAAAAGGCATGTTTTCCCTCTCTTGTCTCGTTGTGTGATGGTAATCTCAGGAGACACAGGAACTGTAAGAAGAAATTGCATGTTTTGACTGTATTTATGAGGAAAAGCAGTGTTGTAGCAGTAGTCTGCTCCTGAGCTTTTGTCAGTGCTTGTTGTCTGCATGCTGTTGACAGTGACCGAGGCAGTAGCAGGCTAAATCATCAGTTTAATCAAGTACTTTGGAAGTCTTTGGTAGTATAATGTGACCCTGAGGATTATTGGAAGGATTGGTTTTACTAGAAGAGCACCCTTTACATCTTGAGCTTTATATGTGATACTGTTTCATGAGTTTAGTGGTTTTGTGTACCTCTGAGACTAAAATACCCAATAGCTAAAGTTCTTGCATGGTGTGTTTTATTTTATTTGCTGTTTAGGTTAGCAGCAGCTCATGCGTGCCCTTTCCTTATAATGGGAGAAAAAAAATATATTTTTTGACTCTGTACTGTCTTAAGGGAATGAAGTTGCTGCTGTTTGTGCACAAGGGCTCCAAACAAGATGGGTTCACATAGTGCCTGTGTTGCCCTTGCTGTTGTGTTACTATTTCCAACATGGTGAAGTAGTCAACAAGAGGAAAGACAAGACAAATCTCTTATAAAGACTGCTTGTCAGAGGATAAGAAAAAGTAGCATTCAAGAATTATTCTCCCTAGAGTTTTTTTAGTCTCAATAAGTGAGGTAAATGTCTATTGAGAAAATTGTGGATTTTAGCATTTCATATGTCTAGCAAATGTAATGAAGTAAGTTTTCTTCAAAAATGTCTTGTCAGTGTTTTTCCTTATATTGTGTTTCACAGTTAGAAGTTCAATAAAATTGGCTCAATGAAATCAGAATGGGGTTTTTCCAGGTTGTACTGTAGTGCTGAGAAAGGGAATACCACTCCTAAGCAAAGACCAATCAGTTACTACTGCTCTAGAACTGATTTATGGCTTTTCACCTTAAAATTCACAGTAGTCTCAAAATTAACATTTTGCAGAATAAAAGAGAGTGGGGATTACCTTCTTTGGTAATAGATGGGGCTAACATGTTCTTTAGATCAGCTTAACCCTTATCAAAGCTCTTTCTTTAATACAGAAGATACCTTCCAGCAGAACCCAAATCAAACTCATAAATAAAAAGAGAAGCAGAAGGGAGCACAAAAAGCTGCCACAGGCTCCTGCATTAATGGTCTTTCGCAAGCTGAGGAAGACTGCAACCACATTAACATGGAGGTACATGCTACATGCTTCTCTCTAACTGGAGCCCTTAGAAGCTGAAGTCATATTTGACATGAAAAGCAGGTTTTTCAGTGCAGTCTGTTTGTCCCTAGCATCTGCCTTTACTACCTGTGATGTTTTTCAAGGAGCAGGCAGGTTTGTGAAGGTCCAGTTCTTCAACAAAGCTGGGTTCTCAGTGCTGCCCACCGCAACCAAGTGATTCAGATATAATTTAAACACACAGCCCATTTATCCCACTGCTGCACACAGGTCTGCAGTTATTCTTGAGAGGTGAGTGCCAGTGAGTCTTGTTACAGCAGTTTTAGAAGTTGCTGATCTCAGCTCCGGGTCCCTGACATGTAGAGGAGTCAGCAGGAAGGTCCAGAGTTGCTGTCCCAGAGCAGTGTCCTGGTCAGAGCTGAGCCATGAGCTGGTGGCCTGACGAGCTGGAAGTGTGTGCATGGGCATGTGCCTGGTGACAAAGAGTCGTGACCTCCGGCAGAGGAGCCAGGCAGGGAGCTCAGGGACGTGACATGCTGAATTGCTACTGCAAGACTTGCCAGTAGTTCTTGATCAGTCCTGAGCTAGGAAATGTGAGCAGGATTATCAAATGTACCTGTGTGATTTGTGAGTTTGTTTCTCTATGAAACCAGTGGCATGGGCTCCTCAGGGGATGCTGTTGTGCCTTTGCCGGCAGACTTTGCTCCACCTACTCAAGTCCCATCTGAGGCAGGAGCTGCCCTGTAGCTGTGTTAGCAGGCGTGGAGTCCAAGCCGCTATGTCTCGTGTCTCCAAGGGGCTCATTAGCTCAGGCTCAGCACTTTTAACCAGACACACAGCTTGCTGCTCTGGAGTTGATTCACATCCAGTGAGCTCAAAATATGGGTTGAGTGAACTTATGTCTGCAGATAAAATAATAAGCAGACAAGCCGCAGAGTCACATTGGCATGTGTGACGGTGTTCATCTCTGAGACTGTGATGCTCTGCTGGCTTCAGTGAGTAAAAGAGAAAATAGACATTTGAGATTATACTCTTGTACGTGGAATATTTTGAACTGAAAATAAGTTACTAAATAAATACAACAAGCTGCCATGATGCTAACTGATAATTCACTGCTGCTATATATCCAGCCAAAAGTTAATTCTAAAAGTGAGGGACTCTTTCAGGACTTTTTCTTTGTATCTCCCAGCACTGAGAGTACTTAAGTCACGCTAGAGAACTAAAAAAAAACAGGTTGGTGCTTCTTGGCTTTTTAACCAGAAAACTGTTCCCAAAATATTGATTGCCTGAGACCATGGTAATAAGATCCCAACTAGGAAAAGTTAAAGATTCAAACTTTTCTAGTGTCTTTTATAATGTTCTAAATCCCTTCTCTGGCAGTACTGGGAGGCAGGGAAGAATGCTGCTTAGAAGCTTAACAGTGATTTTTTTCTTAGAAAACCTCATTTTTTTCACTCTGAGTTCATTGTCCTCTTTATTTCTGTGGCCTTGAAAATGAGCAATCTTCTAAAAACATTTATTTTTTAAGGAGAAAGAAAGTTAATACTTCCATTCAGTGTTTGGTAGTGGAGTTCTGCAGGAGGAAATCACCTACAGATTTTACTGTCTCTAGATTGATGGCAACTGTGAATTCCTACAAAATACAGTTTGCATTTGACGTTTAGCTTCAGTAAAAAAAAAAACCAGATATTTTAAATACCTGTTACTCTATGCTTAATTTTCAGTTACCTAAACTTTATTCATTTAAAAAAAATAAATTGATGTCATGAAAGAAACATTTCTGGGTCAATGATCTAATCTCTTAGGTAAAAATTTGTTTCAATTATTTGTTTTCAACAAGCTCTTTACAGAGCTGAAATGTTTTTTTTAGATTGACTTATTTGGTCATTTTTGGGTTGATAAAAAACTGCACTTATTTTATCTAAGTGTTAAAACATTGCAAAGGTGAATAATACTTTGTAAAAAGAGATACTAGCAATGCTCTTTTTGATGCTGATCTTATGGCAAGGACTGACGAGTGAGAGACCTGTACATCCATTTAGATTATTAATTACTGTCCATAAAATAACCTTCCCATTTGATGGCGTGTTTCAGCTGCAGTTGTGAAACTCTGCATGTTTTAATCACTTTTTCAACCACTTGGATCAGAACAGAATGGAAAGTTCTGCTCCTGTGAAAAGTTTTCCATTTCCACTCTTATTATATGTCTTTATTATAAGCAAAGAAAGGCTTTTAGATGCTGAAAGTCCAGTTTAGGGACACTGAGACATACATTTCTTTTCCCTTACAAAAATGAACTTTAATGAATGGGTTTTTATCTTTTTGATGACTTTCCTATTTAATGTGATTCCTTTTCTATTTTAGCAGATTTTTTTTTCTATAGCACAGCATGCATTTGGGACTGATTATCTAAAAATGGACAAAATTAACTTTCAGAATTTCTTAAACATGTTGCCATATGATATCCATTTTATTAATTATTTTTCAAGCTCAGTTTTCATGGCATAGAGACTTCACACAGTGTTCAGCTCTCTGTGAAGACAGACCTTACACTTTAAGTCCGAGTCTCTGGGTGGCAACCTGAGAGGTGTGCTTGGCCACTGGCTTGGTCCAGCCATGGGGCACTTGGGAAAGACAGTGCAATAAGTTTTGGGGGGCTGGGGGTGTGTCTGGTTGCTGAACAGAAGGCAATTCCTGGTGTCTTCTCCATGCCTACCACTGTATGACCATCAAGAAGGATTGATCTTGAGAGCAGCTGATTTCTGACATGGGGTGACCTCTGGGACTCCTTATTCCAAAGAAAACAGAAAGGCTTTTGGTTTGGAACTACAGTGTATGGCCACATCTCAAATGTGTGGATACATGCTCTCATTCTCATGTTTCAAGACCTAGAAGAGAAAAATGATTGAAGCATGATTAAAAATAGTGTGAGAGATTGTATGTGTGTGTACCAACATGCGTCAACACACTTACTGTTTTCCTTATGGAAGATCTGAGACTGACCTGAATTCTAAGGGAGTTCAGCTTTTTTTTTAATCATTATTATTTATTTATAATAAGTGTTTTCTGGCAAGAGTAAGCTATCTGCAGGTTAGCCACAGACTTCTATTTAGTGTTACTTAACATGTTTCTGTGTGATCAGGAGGGAGTTAGTAGCTCCCCTGTGGTCCCCCATGACAGGCTGAGGCTGATGAACCCCTGGGCATTACTTCAAGGCCAATGTTATAATCCTAATGACATGTATTCCAGGTCTTATGGTTCAACTGAATATGGCATATCAGCCAACGTAATGGGGTAATCTGGCAAATATTAAAACAAAAGGTTCCTCTTTTATTCCTGTCCTGACATTTGGATGATCCTTCATCCCCCAGAGCCTGGTGCAGTCCTTTGCTAATGCTCTCCACTATTTTTCCTCATTTTTTCATCTTGACCTGAGCATTTATGATTTTGCAGCTAGTTTCTCATGCCTAACTTTGAAAACATTCTGGAGTGTATAATGTATCTTTCAGTTCACAGTAAGATACTGGCAGCTCTGCCAGGCTGCTTTATAACTTGGTACTTCATAAATAACTTTGGAACACCTTGTATAAAAAAACTACCTGAAAGAAAACTTTATTCACTGTCATCTTCAAGTGAATTACTAGAGCAAGCAATTTCTGCTATAACCCTCTGTCACAGTTTTTGTGCCAACTTTTTAAGAATTTTTGTTGTCTTTTTCAGCATAAGTTGATGAATGATAAAGATAATAGACAAGACTGTAAATCGTATTTTATGTCAAGATGTCCTCATTTAAAATATCTGACTGGGTAGAACTTGGAACATTATTATGAACGTATTCAAAATGGTGCTTTTGAAAAAAATCAATAACATGAAATATTTTTAAACTGTCATAGATTGTTTAAACGTAGTTTAATATATTGCTGTCACAAAAGACTAAAATAATGATGCTGACTGTGAAAAACATGAAACATTGGGAACCCCGAGGCATACTAAAAAAATCTATAGTTAACCTACTCCCTCAAAAACCATTTCATAGTACTCTTGTTATTCTATTTTAATAAATAATTCCATTTACAGAAAGTGAACATGGGTACAGGATTTTAGAAAAAGACAAAGTGTGTTTTAACCATCACTTGACAGTAAAGAGAAGCTTAGCACAGTATGGAAAAGAAGAGCTCAAGTCTTTGTGAGAGACACCCAGGGAACGTCCCTTGGGTAAGAGGATAGGAATGAGGTTATCGTGTCAAAGTAAGGAAAGCAACTAAAAGGAAAACAAACTATTGAAAAGCAACTAAAAGGAAAACAAACTATTGAAAAGCTGGAAGCAAAGCTTGACTTAACAAAAGGTTACATAGAAAGGAAGTTCAGGACTGGTGTAGGCACTATAAGCAGTAGAACCTATCCTAAAAGGAAAGAAAGACAGGGTTGCAAAGAGGTTCAGATAAGGCTACAGACTCTTAGCGTCACACATCCTGTTTCCTGGAATGTTTTGCCGTTCTTCAGTCAGGTACACAGTACTTCAGCAATGCATGTAATTGCTATGAAGTAATGAGGACAAGGTAAAACAGATGTAAAGTTCTCTACCCAGACAATGTGGAGCTTTTCCTTTTTCAAGTAACTTCTAAGGCAATGTTACCTTGAATGTTGTAGCTGGATTACACGACTGCAGATCAGTACAGAACAAAATCACTGCTAGTCAACAAGGTTTCTCTTCTGTTTTCAAAACTGAAATCAGGAAAATACATAATCTAGTTTGTCCTTCATGGCTCATCGCCTTGGTTGACTAGTTGGGTAGCATTATGTTTAGCACAGAAAGCTAAGAACCCATGGTTCTAACTTATGAGCAAGAAATTAGTTTTTTTAAAAGGGCTGTCTGCAGAGCACTTCAGATTTGCCTACCTAGACCTTCTGCTAGTCAAATCATGGTGGCATGTTCTGATACCACTTGTCACTATTTATTTGTTTATGTAGTAGAAATACAATGCCTAGAATTATTACCCTTATAAAGAAGAGCACAGAAATGCTTGTATTCATTTTTGGCTGATGTGAAATCCATCCTTTAGTTGTGCATGTGTGTTTTCCAAAGGGAAGACAGAAGACCTCTCAAATGCTCATTGACCCAATACTTGATGTGTAAATAAGGGATGGAAAGTTTGACTCCAATGGGGGGGGAAACAAAAAAAAAATCAGTGCGATTATTCTTCTTATTTCAATGCACTCCATTCTTGATCGTGGTGGCAAGTAGTCAGAATCCATTCTATGCCACCATATTGCCTTTCATTAATTGCTTTTACTCTTACTATTGTAAACAGTATTAATGCCTCTTCATACCATTATTGTGTTTACTGCACAATGGAGCAGCTGTTATACAAGACAACACCGTAACTGCATTTGTACTGAATCTCTGTGGGGTTTTTTGGTTTTGTTTTTTTCTGGAGTCAACTTTTAAGCAGCTTCCTTGTAATAAAAATGAATCAGCTTTGGTGCTTGTCATTTCCTTTACCCAAAGAGCACATTTTACAGTTTTATAACAATGATTATGATTTCTTGTTAGTTGTGGGGCTTGGTCTTTTTTCCTGGAATTACACAGTTCAGTTGCTCAATCGCTGTTTATTAACATGTACATATTGTGAACAAGTTTCCTTCTGTAAGACAAAAAAAGAGGGCTATTTCTTCAGTTTTAAAGAAATCACAATTTATGTATCCACAAGCTATTATACATTTCAGTGTTCAACACTTGCTCAGAGACCTTTATTTTTCTAAGTATTTTTATAAAGAAACTGTGACTGAAATCTAGAATGTTATCTTAGGAGGGAATGTGACTAGATTTCCTGTATTAAGAATGGAGAGGAGAGCTCTTGTTCTAGGCTACTATATTTCTTGGGTTTGCCAGACTGCTCATTACTTGTCTAGAAAATAATTAACAGTGATTGTCCTGTTCTGAGCTGACTGATGCTGTATTAAAGCACAATCCTCCCCAACAGTAATGTTGGGGGTGTCACTATTTTAATCACTGAAATTTTCATAAATATCCATTGATAGGCAATTCTGTAGGACTAGTCCATCAGAAGTAGAAGATCCAGACTGATGCAGCTGCTTCTTGTCCCACTGTCCATGATGGTGGTCATCCTTTTAATTGTGTGCACAACCTAGGTACTAATCAGTCTTGCAATTTTCATAACGAGAGAATATGGAACAACATACAACGAGAGAGTAAGAAACAGCTTTTAGCTTCTTTTGGTACTTGGGAAACTAGTGGCAATCTTTGGATCTAATTTAGTGCTTTCATTATACTTCTGTGTAGAATTTTGTTTATTAATAACTGAATTGCATGTTTCACTACTTTGTCAATACACTTTTTTTTTTTGTTCCATACTGATAGTGAAGAGCAGCAATGTGCTGTACAGAGAATTACAGATTGCAGATAACGTCAAGAGCATACCCTTTAAAATTATGTATTTTAATTAGACATTGACATCTGGTATGGACTATGAATGCTTATTTGCACACCTGCAGGCTATTTGATATGAAGAAACCCAGTGTATCTGGAGAATTTGTCTGCAGATGGAGTTTAGTGATTTAATTTAATATAGTAATTGTGCAGAATGCATTGTAAAATTTGTATGCCACATAGGTTCTATGTACTTAAAAGTAGTTCATTACATAAATAACACTTTCCCCTTCTGTTGATTTTCATAATTGATTGAAAGGTGAAGGGATAATCTTGACAATATTAAAATCTTTGAGAGTGGAAAAGGTTTCATGAAAGCCACCTGGACTTATAATAACATTTAACACTTACAAAAGACTGAAATGTTTATCCGTGAAGAAAATACATTGTACAGCAAGCTCGTTTTGGCTAAAATGTATGTGAGGAATCTCACATCAAACAGTCATAGGACAGTAAATTTCTCTCAACATTCATAATTACTACAATGACCTTGTTTGTTCTGGAGTTCAGTTTTATTCACAGACTTCAAATTAAGAAGTGACCTTGTGCCTTTGCAAAATAACTGTTTTGTCCTACCTGTAAGTACTGAGTGAGATGACTGGATAATCTTGAAGTTAAACATCCCATTAACGATTTTCCACAGCAATGCTGAAGTTTCAGAATGTCCGATTCACTGTCATTCTGTACTGCTCTCCCTGATCAGAAAGGCTCTCCTTTGGGAAATGAGGACTGGGAACAAAACCTGTGTTGGTGGCTTCTCCTGTGTTAAGTTACATGTATGTGTTCTCATTTTTCTCATTGTTCTGTTGCTTTCAGGTAAAGCAAAGGGCTGAAACAAAAAATGTGAGGGAATTTAATTGCATATGGGGAAGAAGAAAAATAAGTTACTTTGTTCCCAGAAATGCTATGTGCTCTGCAGCTTCACCTGTACATCCCTTTTGAGGCACTGATTGCCCTTGCAAAGGATAGCTTCCTTTTTGCATCCCCTGATCTCAGAGGGTCATGAAGTCATTGGTGCCTCTCCTTCAGCTAGTCCAGCAACGCATGAGGAAGGGATTTACCCACAGAAGCTGCAGCAAATGCAGGAGCTGTGTCACTTACACTGTAAGATCCTTCCCTGCTGGTACACAAAATCCGATGCATTGCTGCTGGTAAGGAAGGACCCTGAAGCCCTTCTGGTTTATTCAGGTCTTGATATCTGGTATGGAATGTGAATGTTTATTTGTTCACCTATAGGAATCTGATAAAAGAAATTGCAGGGCACTGAAGTGTGTGTCTGGAGATCAGATGTTTAGCCTGCTTTATAGCCTTGTATCATCTGGAAGAAATTATAGCTTGTGATTTATACTTGGTTACTAATTCTCTTGCTGTCAGTGTCTCTTTCAGGAGAAATCCATTCCGCTTACAAACTCTTACTATTTACTTGAAAAAACCATACAGCATACACTGTAGTAGTGTCATGAGTTTGTCACTCCTGAAATAACTTGGCTAGGAAAATGAGGTGAATCAAAAAATAAAGTTAGCATCAACATATACAGATTTCTGTGGGTTAGAGAAATAAGAGTAGGATTGCAATAGGAGAAAATGCTTTACCTGAACAGCATCGCTTCCATGCAAGCCACAGGGGAAATGTTTGGAGGGACCAGAGTACATCCCGCACTGAAGAGTTACCATCCCACCAGCTGTGATCTGCTTTTGCAGCTGGACAGAAGCAATGACTCTAAACCCTCCTTCGTCATTGCTCATTTGGCAACACTGTCACTGTGAGGTGTTGGACAACCTTTCACCATACTAACAGCTAATCACACGTGTAAATGCTACGTCATTAATGCCTGGTAATAAGGAAATCTTGCCATTCTGTTTGACCACCAGATATGATTGGTTGCACTTATTCTGTTAATTTTCTTTGGCAGCAGAAGCTAACAGAAGAGAGCAGTTACACCAGATACTGTTTTAAAGGTGGGGTTGGTTATGGTCCCTGTGCAATCTTTGATGTTCTGCCCAGTTTTTGAACAGTAAATATTCCTTTCCTGTTTCTGGCTTTTTTTGTCAAGAGGATGAGACACTCAGATTACTCTGAATGTATTAATTAATGTGTCATGATCAGGCCTTTTCTCAGGGGCCTGGAAATCTTGAAGAACACTGAAACAGTTGCAGTGACAGAGTAGGAAGGCTTACTTGGCTGATGTGGTGAGAGAGGTTCTGCTTTAATGTGTTCTGTAAGTCCACTGCATTCTGCTGCCTTTGTAGAGCTGCTGTCAAAGGAAATCAGCATAACTGTATTTGGTCCATTCTCCTGATGCAACCTGTGTTACTATTATTTCTGTATTTTCACTATATTTCTATCTTGAGCTGAGACCTGTTTGTCCTTAAGGATAATAATGGGAAATAAAAGGTAAATGTGTTTGTTTTCCTAGTAACACAGAAGGTGCTACCGTTTGGCGAATAAGTCTTTTGATTCTCCTGATGCGAAATTTAATAGGGAAAAATATGAAAAATATGAAAAAAAAATTGATGTGAGCTCTGGTTTTGGTTTTGCTATTTCCTTTCCCAGTTACTGTCACTTGTAATAGCATCAGAAAGAAATGTTGACCTTTATTCTTTGAGGATGGGTACAAACTGTCTCATCTATAGGAAAATAATACATCCTCCACTGTAAGGCTGTTGACCTACCTTGTTAAATTTCTTATCTCTGTAAGAAGTAGAAGCAACAGGATTCAAAACTGAAGTCTGGCCTCATCATAACTAGGATGATCATCCCCACTCCCAGCAGAGTCCCTGACAGCTCCCTCCCTAGAGTATTGCTCTTTTTCACTTTCTTCAGCACAGTGTCATTCATTCAGCTAATTGGGCAGTTTTAACTGGGTCAGTCAGCTCACTCTCTGCATCTGTCTGGCAAGAGCAGAGGTAGATGCAGAAACTGAAAGAGTGCAAACTGAAATATGTCTGATTCTGTTGGCTTTAGCCCTTGATTTATTGTGTCTTAATGCAGAATTGGGCTTCAGTTTCTGTCAAACCGAGCGCTGTAAGCCAGAGACACAGATGCACAAGTGAAGAAGTGTTTCAGAACCAATTGTGCAAATTTTGTCCATTTTCAGTTGTAATTCCTTCTTGCCATATAACATACTTATTGATTAAATAGTTGATTAATGGAGAGAAACAGCTGTTCTTTGATCTAGAAATGCAGTATACTGTCGCCAAAGCAAGTAATGTGCTATTGAGAAACAGGGAAGGACTCTGTGATCTCTGGATATTGCAATGCAGCACTGTCTACAATAACAGGATATTAATGAAAGGTAAATTACGGTGGAATCACGGAAAGCAACTGCTTAGTAGAAAAAAAAGTCTTTTCGTGTTCTAGTTAGCACTGAAGTGATTCAGAATGGTTTGCTGTGCCATGAATGAAATGCAGAACCTGCATCTTGGACATCTGAGAAGGGTAGGAGCAGAAAGTTTTATAACAGCGATGCAGACACAGCTAGATTTTCATCTTGTATACAGAGGCCGCTGCTTGCACAAAGCAAGAAAGGAGCATTGGTAATAAAAGACATAGTAATGCAGTCCTTTGCTTTGACTTCGAGCTTCTGGGGATCTCAAGCTGATAATTTAACTGCTTAATGATGCAAGTAAGGGTTGAACTAGCTTAGAAGTATCAGGTTGGGGGGGCTGATCTGGTTCATGGCATAAAGATTTTTCCAAAATATTTACTTAATTCAGCAGGATATATTAGTGTAGGTGAGGTCTTCCAGAGCAGACAAATGTAACCAGGTTCAAAATCAGCTTGAAAAACAGCTCGCACAACTTCAGAACAACGTGCTAGATAAATGTTCAACACAGTAGTGAATGAGAACTGTAATCCAAAAGAGTGCTAATTTCACAGAAACAAAAATCCCATACTCGGCGGAAAGAGGAAGAAAAGCAAAAAAGGGGTAATCTTGTTATAGGTCCTGATAAATTCAGAACAGATATTAAGCAGTCAATGATCAGTTAAAGGGAAGGGTTGCAATAAATATATTTGTTATTAATCTCTGGTCACATACTTGGAATTAAGAAGCTATGCCCCAAAGATCTTGCAGTCTAGAGAGATAGTTTAAAAAGTATCACAAATGGATGCACAAGCCTGTGGCAGAATGAAAACTAGAAAAGGTCTCCAAAGTACAACCCTGTGCAAACATCTTAGATTCATACTGACTTTCCCACTATTACAGCAGGCAGCCATGAGAACAAGACACCATTAAGAAAAAAGGGCATATGTCTTCATGATTAGATGACCACCTCGGGAACAGAAAGATAAAGGAATCGTAGATTCATCTCCAGATCTTATAAACTTACTCCTTTTTTTCATATTATGTTAATGAAAGTCTTCTAATTAGAAATGCATTACTTTTCTCTCCCATTGAACTGGAACTATTTCAGGGAAAAAATGAGCTGACAATAGGAACACAGAGTTAAAAAACATGATTTTAAAGTCAATGGCTGTGTGAAGAGTAAGCAAGTCAGTTCTTGATAATGTTTCATGTTTTGATCTTTCAGATCTCTCCCTTTTTCCTGTTGTTGGTTTTTCAGAATGTGAGGTTTTGTGTTTTCTTTAAGCTCCCTGTTCCCAGCTATCAGTTCTGCTCAGCAACTTTACTAATGCATTTAGCATTTCATTTCAAAGACTGGACTTGTACCTTCTGTGTCACTGTGCCTTCCCCGAGGGCGTCTGCCTTTCCCAGGCTAAATGCAGACTTGTAGCTAGTGTCAGCTTCAGCATCACTAGCAGCTTTGACAGTGTCTGGTTTCCTTCGGCTCCTGTAAGGCTGCACTTCCTTCACCATCAGGGTTAGCGGTGTTTCTGAAGGGTCGTGGTTGCTCTAGAACAACTGACCAGCCAGCGGAGCACCTGGGGACAGGGATTACTCTCCAGGAGCGCCGACCTGTGCTATATGCTAATGTGAGAACCTGCTAAACCTCTCACAACCAATAATGAAAAGTTCATTTATATAATTGACCAACATAACATACTTTGTGCAGCTGTAAACATGGATTTGACTTGGGATTTGTGGTCCTTGTGATATTGAGGTTCAGCTTGTCTGATTTGTTCATGGCGTTACATCTGAGTGTTACTAAGGGTGGACCTGTGTCAGTATCTGGAAGCTTGTGCTTTGGAGAGAAGGCACTTAACAGTAAAAAAGTTTGACTCTTTCTCCTCTGAAGGCTTGTTTTAAAGTCCTGGTTAGATGGCAAATGAAAACCAGCCTGACTGACCCCAGAAATCTGCCATCTGATGTCACGTGTCCCTCACCGAGCAGGTCAAAGTCTCCAGCTGTTTGGACAGGGTTTGGCAGATCTGCACAGTCAGTGTATAGGTCCTGTGCAAAGCTGGGTGCAGCAGGGGGGCGGGGGGAAGGAAGTAGGAGGCAGCAGAACCTCCTGTGTTACTTGCAGTGCTGTCAATCCTATGAGTAAATCCACTCCAGCTTTCTAGCTGGTTCATCCTTTGCATGAGTTATTTTTCTGTGTCACTGAGTGATATTTCAGGAACGAAGTCAAACATGTTAAAAATAACTATCTCCTACCATTTATTTTTATGAATTTGTATTATTTTGGGCACCAATTACTGGCTGACTCAGTTGCTGGCAATGGAAAAGTGTCATTTTAAGTAACTCAGGCCAAGATTTGAACAAGAATGAGACTACTTGATAAGATGTCAACAAGCAAAGATTGTATCCTTGTCAGTGGTGATATTACAAGTTCTATCGTGTCTTGTGCAAACTGTCACAACCTTTAAACAGCGGCTTCAACAAGATGAATTGCTTATGTCATATAAAGCAATGGGTTGGAGCTAGACTGGAATAAATGGGAAGTTCAGTAGGCTTTTATTTTCTGGGGTGCTTAATAAATTCAAGTATTTAATAAATAACTAAAAGATTTCATAAAGGTTGTAGCACAGCTTCTTTGGCTAAAGAAGTCGACTTCGGCACTTGAGACATAAAGACAGAGTTTTAATGGTTCTGTGTACTATGCAGCTTGTCTTTGACAGTGTGAAAATCCTAGACGCCAGAATAGTTGGATGTGTGTTTCTGGACCAATTAAAAAGTCAGGTGATTAGATGTATGGTTCTGAAGGCAGGGTCACCTCGTGCAACAGTTCTTGAATTGGTGCAAACATCTTCATACTATTAAACTTTCCTGCTATGGAAATAATTTATCAGATGACCCCATCAATGAGTTTTTAAAGTTTTGTTTTTCATTTGAGTTAAATTCTACATTTAATTTAAAAGTAAAAAGAATATTCATTGTGTTCAAAGTTTTTCTCTTTTGAATGGGCAGAAATGCCAGCAGTACATGCAGAGGTAAATGCATAAACAAATCGCTTGATTCACATGTCTGATCTAAACACAGACAAGAGTGCACCAGATGGTAAAAGCCTTCTGCCTTGCAGAAAAGCAGCTGGAATTCACCCTTCATGTTCCTAAGGATGTTGGGTTGAAGACCTACAGGCACCTCAAAAGTGAATGGAATTGGCCTGAGAGA
The DNA here is from genome assembly GCA_013400615.1 of Syrrhaptes paradoxus. NCBI lineage: Eukaryota > Metazoa > Chordata > Aves > Pterocliformes > Pteroclidae > Syrrhaptes > Syrrhaptes paradoxus. The sequence continues at coordinate 22,130 of VZTO01008184.1, read as the reverse complement.
GGGTGCAGCCAGCACACCAAGAAAGGAATACGAGCCAGATGTATTTAATAGTGAAAATTGTCTTCTTCGAGTCTCCTGTGAATCTTCCCTGAGTCATTGAAGTTATCTAAGAACCAGGTATTTACCCAGAGGTGTTTTGTGCAAGTGTAGTCCATGGGATTAACATCAACTGAAAAAGTGTTGAGAAAGCTGATAGAAAAGAGGTGACAACCCTAACAAGGTGAGAAATGAGGTGACAACCCTAACAAGGTGAGAAATTTTGAGCCAGACCACGGTAGTGATTGCAGCCGTTCAGTTGTAACTGTTCATGTCCATACAGGTGATAGCACATACTTATTATTTGTCTTTGTTAACAGCTAGGGAGCTTTCATCTTCTTCCTGCAGAGGGAACCATTCTTTTCTAACTCCAGGTTTATGCTTTAATAACTTCTACTTTGCTCGGACACTAAAATAGCATCTGTTCTGTTTTCTAAAGTATCCTTTTTGCACGGCTTTTAAAACTTACTTTTGTGTTTGTTCTTTAATGTAAGAGGCTTTTTTTTTCCACCTACCTCTTAATACATGAAAGGCAAAAAAAATAAAAAGTACACTAATAATTGCCAACTGAGAACATTTGACAGGAAATGACAGGTTCTTTCCACTAAAAGAATGCAAAGGTTTTTACATGCATTTATACTTATTCTTTTGACAAATTGATCTTATATTAAAGATTTCACACCTCATGCATGTGTTATATCAGAAAACACTGTCAGGCACTTTCAAAGGTCCTCATCAAGTTATTTTCACTTTAGGAAAAATAATAAAAAATACCTTTTTTTTTGTTTCTAAGGTATTTCATAAAAATATCCACCTTGATAAATCTCCTGTAGAGAAAGTGTCCATAGTCAAGGTGATAGTAACCAACCTCTGTAACAATCACTCCAGATGGCAGACAAAAAGTGGAGAAACAGTTGGCAGTGCCCTGGCTAACTCTCCCCGCAGCTGTTACTCATTTTTGCTCTTTGCTGTGTCTATCCTTGTTTTCCTGCTTTTATATACATTGACTTGTGGTCACTATATCCTTTCAGGTGGCTCTTTTTTTTTTTCTCCAAATGGTAAAAATCCAGTCCCGTCCTTATTTTTGGGACATCCAAAAATAGTATTGGTAGCTTTCAGTGTTGCTGTCTTTCAAGCCTCTTCTAAAGAATGACTTCATGTTCATAGATCTCATTGTGCCTTAATGTTTATTGTTTCTTTTTATGGTAGAGGAACTGAAATGGGTTATCAACATCTAACTCTAAAAATCTTTTGTAATTATTAATCTCCATTCTTTTAATAACAGTCTCTTCAAAGTTGTAGAAGTAGTCTTGAAAACAGCAATATATCACTACCATAGTACAGTGCAATAGTGGAGGATTTTTGTTTGTTTATTCACTTTCTGAGATTTTTCATGTGAAGTTATCCAGCCAGGGCAGTAACCTGAAAGTCCATATTTGCTTTTTCGGAATGCTGTATTTTTGTTGAAATTTATCTCCAGTACAGTATTCCAGCAGCATAACTAAGTTTTTTCCCCATCTCTGCCATTAGCAGAGAGACACCAAAAAAAAAAAAAAAANAAAAAAAAAAAAAAAAAGCTAAACCTGAATTCTTTTCTTACCTAAAGTTAAGTAGTCCTGAAATTTATCAGGGAATTTATAACAGCTACTCACAGGGGCTAAGTGCCTCCTATAGCCCATGGAACGAGAGAGAGGATCATCCCACTTCTGAACGGTGTCTCCTAGCACCTAGTTAACCTCATCTAAGTCAGGTGCTGGGCCTGGATCTTTTTCACAACTGTACTGCAAATCCTTATGACTTTAGCTTCCTTAGCCTCTGGTGTTCAGACGTACTAATTTTCAAATGTCACAAGCTGCAGTGCAACTGTTACACTCACATTCAAAGCGTAATTTTTACCTGTAGGGTTGGGGCTGTTCCTAGCCGATCCCAGGAGGTCTGTTGCTCTCCCATCTGCATATTGCAAAAACTGAGAGAAAACCCCTTTTAACTGGTTTGCTTCTGAAGTGCTTAAGCAGATCCTTAGAGGCTGAGGGAAAAGCAGGAAGACTCGTGGCACAGTTGAGGGGGACAGGTGAGGATGTTGAAGGTAGTGCCAGAGCCCAGAATCCAGAGGTCCTGGGCAGAACCCCTTGGATGTAAGTGTGAATCATTCCAGCACTGGCTTCACCCACTTCAGAGAACACATGCTGAGTCTGTCAGTGTGACCCAGAGTGCTTTGCTTGTCTTACCCAAAACAACTTCATAGAAGAAAGATGGTAATATTTTTTTGTCTGAATGTAGCACTGCTTCATCTTCCAGTAAATACACTAATTGGTTAACCACTACTGAGAAATACTGACCAGTGGGTATTATATGTGACAGAAAAGAATTATCAACTTTTCTGCTCTGAAAGTCTTCCTCTCATCAACATGATACCATCTCTCCTGAGAAGATCTGATTCCTACTCTTCTGTATTCTTTGCTGTCTTTTAAAACATTCTTTCAGATCTCCAACAACTCCAGAGAGTGCTTGTAACAGCAGCAATGTGTTCTCCCGCCTCTCCTTTGAAGTCTTCATTTAGTTACAGTCTTTGAAGACATCATGTATTTCACTTCTCTGGACGGCTCCTTCCTTTTTTCAGATCCTCAGCGAGGAAGGAAGGGGTGCGTGGTGTGTCAGCATCTCCAGGTGGCTGAATGGTGTCCTGGGGCTGCGGAGCTGCACGAGGGAGTTCCGACTTGCTGCTGAGAGCATTAGGAACTCTGTTAGACATTCTGCTTTGTTCTCCTTCACCTCGAGTTCCAGTCCTACTTGCAGGTGTCTCAGCTGTTCACCAGAGCTGAGCTGGTCAGCTGAGGTCTTGGGTTTGGGTTCCTGCACAGAAGGGGAAGTTGTAGTGGAAAGCAAAGTGTGCAGGTTGCTGAGAGCAGGAAAACACCATTTGAGCTATGTTGTCAGCACGTGAAGGCCTAAGAAAGCCATGCGGATCACAGCTGCTGGGGTGGGGACTGGGGGTGAAGGTGGCCTGTGCTTTGGGGAAGGCTCCCAGCTGCAGCTGAAATTTGTTCTCACTCCCACCAGAGCTGCTCTCTGCACAGCAGCACCAGGATGGGAGGGAAGTACCTTCATACAGCCTTCCTAAAAGACAGGCTATGGAACCTGCTCTGCCTTCAATGCTTCAGGGTCCAGAACAGCAAATGTGCTTTTTCCCCACACAGGTACCGGTGTGCCATACCTTACACCCCTGACTGTCTCATTTTACATTTGCAGATTCCTCCTCCTCAAAATGCAGTTCGGATGGGGCTGTCCAGATCATTTAACCAGTTGTTTAAGCTCTGGAAATATTTGATCCCAGCTCCCACTCTGGAGGTGATTATTCCTTCCCCATTGCAATACCAAAAATTTTCTGAGCTTTTGCTGAAGATTTGCAGCAGTGGGTTTGCAGAAATGAGATCAAAGAAGAGCCCCTTCCATCTTAACTCTTCTTGCCTACCTGCCCTCCCTGCCTAGTGCATGCTTCAAGCTGTCTTGTTTTTTGTAAAAAGCCTCAGGTGAGTGAAATCCCAGGAGATCAGGCTGCCTAGGCTGAGGTAATACTGACTGCCTAGTTTGCCAAATTAGTTTATAATAATTACATTCTTAAACTGGTCCGTTTTCATGGTTAATTTGGCTGGCAGAAAATGAAGAAGCTATTTTTGCAGCATATATGCACCATATGAATATAATTACTTGGAAGCACTGCAGACTCCAGGACTGAATGCTTTTAAAACAAAATTTTCTAATGAGCCACGGGCAGGCTGTGCTGTTTGCAGTTGCCTGGGTAACTGAGACCAGACCCTTACCTGGCTCAGTCTGTTACAAGTAGAGGAATATACACTAATTCTGATATTTGGGCTCTACCCTAAATTATTTCATGGAGGTAGAAAAGGTAAAAAACATGTTTAGGCCTGCCACTACTGCGTGCATTGGAGAAGACAGTCAAGCAGTTGATCCCTTATGCAGGAGAGCTGTGCCTGACCAGAACAGAAAGGAGCTGGTTCCCTTTGCTTCTGCTTCTAGTTGCAAATTTTGTTCTGTGATGACAGGCACGAGCACAGCATCGTGGGTGTCAACACTGAGTCTGACTGGACTTTCGGAAGCAGTTCCGAGCCCCAAGGATGGGAATTGCAGTTTTTTCCATTTCCACAGTCAAGAGGTCTGCAAGACCCCACTGCGGGAGCCCAGGCTTTCGTGGCCCCCAGCCTGCACTGCTGAGCAGGGCTGACTCTGCAGAGCACTCAGAAATTTCAGTTAATGCAGACAATGTCTATCTGCGTTCACAGTGTTGCTTCCTGCAGGGAAGATATCTTCTCTGTGCAATTCAATGAGCTGCTTGAAATTTCGAAATTACTTGTGTCCCAGTAACCTTGGAGACTACATTACTCCTACTGCTACAACAAAATTGTTGGAAGCAAAGTTTTGTGGCCTTTGGAGCATGCTGCAAGGCTGATTTGTCTGGATGTTTGAAAAAGGGAGGAGATTTGAAGGTGAAAATGGTACATCGGTACCTCCTAGGTGTGGTAAATAGGAAAGGGAATCCAGTCCCTAATGTTGAGATGTATTACACTGCATATGGCTGGTGCAAACACAGAAGAGAGGTATTAGACCATGCAGAGGGGAGATCATTGAAAAATCTCACTTTTACCAGGAGGTAGAAAAGATGGATAACCTTTTTAAGAAATGTTGATTTAAATTTTACTTTAGCTTGTTCCTAACTTGGCAGTTTTGACTGAAATAGAGGCTGGAATATTACTGACTATAAACATGCTGTTTTCTCCTGTGGAATAGTCAAATAAAATCATTATGCAATAATTATGCCAGAATAGGTTATGCTGCTAGAGCTCTAATGGTAAATGTGTTGACAAGTTCAGTGGCTGCCAAATAGACACAGAGACCTTGAAGTTATTGCTGCCTCTTTCTGCTGCAGGATGTCTCACAGAGGGTTTTCATAGATGAGAACTCAGAATATGAAGTGGATTTTTAAATACTTAATTTTTTCAGCAGTGGGAAGGGTGAACAGAGAGCCTGAGATTTTTCTTCTAATGCAATCCACATGATTTCAATCTATTCTACCTTAGAATAAAATCCTTTTTCTCAAAACAAATCAAGAGAATTGTAACTCTGAAAAATCGTTATTTGCAACCTCTCCAAACTACTCGTTCTGTCATTTAACCTGGCATTTTTGTTAAGTGCCATTTTCCAGTAAAACCTGTAAAATTGTGACTGTATTTTCCAAGTTATTTCAGTCAGAGAGCTTGAGGACAGTCATACCAGATAACATGAAGAAAAGATTTTATTTTTTTTTTCCCCAGGAGAATGAAGAGAGTGTCCATATATGACATAAATCCACTGAGACACAAATGTTCATGTCAGAAAACCAAATGGGTGTCACTGCTGTCATCTTCCTTCTTACCCAGGCATGGGCAATGGAATTTTTGCTTAAAAGGCCATTACTGAGCTGTGTGCTAACACATTTCAGAGGAAAAAAAGTTCTGTGCAGCAGAGTAGCACAGAATACACTGACAGATACCCAGGAAAATGAAGTGGCAGCAGCTCAGAAGATCAGCTGGCTTGCAAGGTCACTGTCATTGCTCAGAAGCACCTCCTTCCTCTGGTCTTCAGCATCTGGAGAGCTTGAGAACTAAAGGGACTGCTAGGGAGCACAGGTTTCATAGAGAAAATAAGAAAAGGTCAGGAAAGCTGCTGTTGCTCTTCTGTATCACAGATTTTCATATCTATTCAGTTTTCTGAACTCTGATGAAAACAGAGAGTGTATTCCCCTACACGCTCCCTATAACAATCCCTAACAGGTCATCAGTTACCTAGAAACATGGTTGAAAACCCAACCTTCCTTTAACCCAACCCTTCCTTTAACTTTCTTCTAACCATATTTAGGCTGGCAAGTGACTTAAGGTATGACAGATTTTTTCAGAAAAAGCTTTCTTCCTTGGGAAGGTAGCAGATTGTTTCGAACTTGCTTTAGACTCTGTTCTGGGCTCTGTTGAAAATTAGCCTGAGAGTTTCTCAGCAAGAGCCACACGCTGCCAAGAACACTTGAAAATATGGCTTCAGTGATAGTCTCCTGGTCTCCTGAAATGCCTGGCGGTAAGCTGTGCTGAAACCTGCTTTACCACAACCTGTACCGCAGCAACGACGGGCCTGTGGATGCCCTGTGAGCTTCCCACGCAGCTCTGAGGCTGACCTCTGACTTCTGGAGTTCAGCCCTGGCACAGATTGCCGACCATGCCAAATGCTGCTGCTATTTGATGACAGAAACTCCTGTTCCCTGGGTACTTACACAAGAGCTCCTGTCCGGTCACGTTCCCCGAGTGACCTAAACCAGATCTGACCTCTAGGGCTCTAGATGGCAAGTGCTAATGTAGTGCTTTGTCCAGGAGCTTTCTCTTGCAGTGCCACTAGCAATCTTGTTCAAATGTGTTTCTTGGCTACAAGTCCTTCTTTCCATTTGAAAGCCCACATAAAAATCCAGAGTGCTTAAACTGACTTCTTTGTCAGTGTTGGCTGCTGAAAAAATATACTGATTTGCAATCAGGGGCCTGAAAATGAAAATATCCTATAATGCTTTGCTTCCTTGATACTTAGCCTGTTCAAGCACTTGTGCTATCCTTTAAATAAAATCTAATAATAAACCACAGCTGGAATAATTTATGTAGAAAATCACACAGCATAGCGTTTTGTATTTATTGTTTGTCTTTTAGTGGCATGCACACAGTTAGTTTTAGTGGACTTGACAACAGTTCTTCCAAGTAAATGATGTAAAAAAAACTGCATTATGATGTCTTGCTCTTCTTAACCTAACTCTGCCATCACAGGTTTTAAATATGTACTCTCTTAAAAAATTGTTCATTTCCATCAGTGACAGGGTGGGCAGTACTGAGATGGCTGTGTCTGGTTTCTGTTTGACTAGCTGGGGGAAAAGATTTCTGCCAGGAAATGATGAGAGTTGTACTGCTGTGGTTTGAATAATTTATCCAATATCCCTGAGTGTAGCCGTGGTTCTTGTTTGCTGACAATCAACAGCTTAAGAATCCTCAAACTATTTATTTGGCACTTATATGGGTGTGAAGGGTTAGCTTCATTTTAATTCTTATCCTTACTACCAGTCGTGTAGGAACAGCTCACTGCCCCAACGCAGGGGCGGTGCATAGAAAACTCGTGCTCTAAGCTCCCTTTGGAGCTTTGGCGTCTCTCTTGCGACACGTACTCTGCCCTCTGCCAAAGGTGAACAGAGTTGGTCTGGCTGGTTCTCTTGCAGTCTTCTCTCATCAGGCCTAGGGTCACCAGTCCTTACCACAGCACCACAGAAAAGTGTTACAATAGAAGATGATTCAACCTCAAATCTTTCATGCAGAGCTTTCATCTGTCTGCTATGATTTTAATGAAAAATTCATAGTCTTGATTTTGCTGACCATTTTTTATAAGTTTTGTCAGACCTGAAGTCTATTCCAGGCTGACTTGGATCATATCCTCATCTGAGTATACAATTTCAGATTGATTTTGTCCATTAACTGAGCTTTTAATCAAAATCATAATTAAAAATTTAGCAGTCTGCTCCAACAAGTCTGGTTTTAGTTAAACATAATGGAAACGTTGTTGTCAAAGGAGTTGCATTAAAGACAGTGTTGCAGCTAATTTCTGAATGAAAACAAGGATCATACTTGCCTGAATGTTAAATTTTGATTGACTAAATCTTTGAATCCAGCAAAACTGCACTGAATCATTCTACTTAACTACTTTGTGTTGGAAATAATGCAGGTGTCCCACTTCTGATGCAGTAGGTAATTAAAGACATTCAGTCGAGGTTAAGAGCCCTAAAACATGTATTGCACTGGTAATTAAAAATAAGGGCACCCTTCCCATAATAAACTAGAGTCATATTGCAATCTGGCTGCAGAAGAGTTTGCCCTTTAATCTGTACCTCTCTGGAGCATAAATGGATTCTGCAATGCAGAAAGAAGATTACCTGATTTCTTCTTTTTCTGCTACCTTGTCCAATTTCAAGTGGCTCTAGTAAAAGACTTTAGGTTAGGTTACTTGAGCAAAAGACTGTAGCTTTCAGGTCATGCTCACCTCTCCTAAATGACCTGTATTTGTCTGTTTATATTGCGCATGGTTGGCTTTGTTGTTTGAAGCAGGGAGAGCAATATGAATCTGGGGAGATTACTAAAGATGTTTCATCAGTGTCATCTCTGGACAGCCACAGTGCTACAGTAGTAGTGGACGGTGCTGTTTTTCCTAGGTTTTTCTTATTGAGGAAATTATCATTTATCCTTTGCTGGATATTTGAACTTCCTAAATGGAGATGGTCAATTTAAAGCGTAGACCTGGTAGCCGTATTTCTCTAGACAGTTTACATAATTAGGAGGGACAGGTACCTTGTATTATCTCAGACAGATTCTCTAAAATCAGCCTTTGATGGACTCTTACCTTTCCTTTAGCTAAAGATTAGAATCTGAATATAGGTATTTTGGCTGTATCTCTCTAGAGCTATTACAGTCATGAACAAGAATTGCTATCCCTGTCAGACCTCTAGTCTGCATCTCAGAATTTCTTACAGAAGAATCTGTGGTGCTTCTGTTCTTGGAGATATGCAGAACTTGAGTGGATGAGGCCCTGGGCTACCTGATCTAACTCTGAAGCTGGCCCTTGCATGGGGGGTTGGATCTTTAGGGGTCCTCTCAAATCTAAATTATTCAGTGATTCTAAACTCAACAGCTCAGGGCATGACTTTGCAAGAGCTTCCTTTTAATCTCTCAGTTCGGAACAGGTTCATCCCCTGAAAGCAGAAAAATAAAGGGGAATCCATAAATCTTATATGTTTATAAATGATACAACTATTATTCTATTCTTGATAGCAAGAAATGTGTTCCCACTGTATCATACATTTTCTCTTATGAGTCTGGCTTTTACTACTGTTCTTCAAGCTCTAACCAACTCTTGAAAGACAAGGTGCTGAGAAACCAGCAAAAATCACTTATGCTCTGCCTAGTAAACCAGTAGGGAAAAGAGTTCAGGATTTGAGGAGTGTTTTACTTGCTCTGCTGTCTACTATGTTGCTCTCCTCAAAATGGTACTTGAACAGTCTGGTAGAAAAGAGCATCATAGACTACAGCACTAATGAGGTGAAGTGATCTGGATGGACTCTGAGGGCTTCTTTCCAACCTGTATTGCTCACAGGAGTAATACACTTGTCTCCTCAAATGAACAGCAGTGTGCAGAACCCGGTAGCAACAGGAAAACAGAATGAGTGTGTGTGCCCAGAGCTCAAATCTAAATTATTCAAGTGCAGAGAACACAGCTTCAAGTGTGTCTTGTTGAAAAGATCCGACTCAGTTGGCACTTGTTTCCAGCTTCAGCAGCATGTCTGGAAACAGAAACTGCTGTGAGTCAGAGCACAGATACAGGCAACAGGAACAGAGAGGGGAAAGTACCCATCTCTGGAGCTGTCAGAAGCGTATGAGGTTCCCCAGAGGCTACATAAATAAAGGAGCTGTCTGGGCGGGAGGTTTGAAAGCAAGCCAGATGGCTGCAGTTGCTTGCAAGAAGGTTGATATGCCAAATAATTTTTTTCTCTCTAATGTGTGAAAAAGGTTTTGCCCTTGACTTCAAAGCAACAGGGAGTTTGTCATGCTGCTTGATACTTTTCTGGCTCTTTTTCTGGCTTTTTTCTTCCCAGACAGCAGGGTTTGCTATAACCATCCTGCAAATAGCCCATGAGGTACCTAGTGCTTAATCTGCGATCTGCCTAGCAATCCCGCCGCTGCAGATCGTGGGGATGTGGTGTTATTTAGATTGGCAGCAAATGCAGAGTTTAGAGAGCCGTGTGTATCTGGCTGAATTCCAAACCGATAATCACATTCTGCCTACCTAAAATTCCCCTTGTGGCTTTCCAAAATCCCTTGCTCAAAGCTGTTATTATAATGTCACTATTTGCTCTTAATTGGTAACTGCCTTCCACTCTACAGGCGACTGCATTTCAGTGACGAGTGAGGTGACCTGGTATGTATTGTGGTGTCCCCATCATAAATTGCAAATCCATGTAAAAAAAATGTAGTTTTTTGTGCACCCCTCATCCCAGCTGCTCCGTCCACAATGATGTATTTCTTCAAAAAGTATTGTACTCTTGTTAAGTACTCACCTCTGGTTTGCCTAGAAACATCAATTTTTCAAAGTTCTTCTGTCATAAAGTTACTTTCTTCTGTTTTGGGAATAAGTCTTTGTTACCTTTTCCTTGTTTTTTATATTTTTTTCACTATGTGCAAAGCATCACTGGCCTGCATCCCCTGTAGTTAAAATGACCTGAAACTCAGTGATGAGAAGAGATCATTCCAGAGCTGAAGACCCCCTGAAGAAGCTTCCTCGCTTCCAGAATCTGGCCATAACGTTGAGTCATAACATCAAATCGGACATAATGAAGTAGTGCAGGTAGATCAGTATCAGCCCCTTCAGCATTGTAGGGGATTTTGTCAGCGCACTGGCAGGGCCATCCACATGATGTGTGAATCCTGTTTCTAGGGCCATTTGAAAGCTGGTGCTCAGAGCGTTTATCACACAAAGCTCTGAAGTGGGTAGCACCAGGTGTGGGTATTGAAGGCTGAAATTATACCTTCTCTTGTATTTAACTGTAATTAAGCAGGCACTTGAGTATCCATCCGTCTGCTTTGTGCTTTTTTAGGCTTGCCACCATTCAGTAAACAAATCATTTTCACTTTATTCCTCACATAAGGTATATGCATGGAAGCGATTAAAAATGTTAACCTGTGCAAGGTAGACTTCACATTATTCTTGCGGAAAATGTGTTTTGATGCCAATTCCACCCTGTCTCCTGCGGCCTCCTCTAATTAAAAAAAAAAAAAAAAAAGAAAAAAAAAGTCTGTCAGTTTAGGAGAACGTGTTGCTCACTGGCAAAGAAAAGAAAGCTGAACAAAGCCTGTGGAGCACATCGGAGAGTTGCAAACTTGTTATCAGCTTTTGAAAACCACACCGTAATGAGCCTCCCACTTAAAGATCTGCAGTAAAAAATGAATCTGTAATGTCCTGCCTAATAACACCACATTTCAGTGACCTGGCTAATACCCTCTCAGTATTTATGCTCTGCAGGCTTTGTAAAAATAAGTAGTTGCTTGAGCAGTGCAACTTCTGCAGCCTGGTTTGGGGGAGGTGTAAATCTGGCTGTACCGGCCCCTGCAGGGCATCACGGCTGCGTTTGCTGCTCCGGTGGTTACCTCGGGTGTCTCCATAGTCTGGCTGCTTGTTTTAACGAAAGTTGTGGGGTGTTAATGTCTTGAATTTTAACTTCTTGCTGGGGAAGGAGAAGGGAAATGATGGAGGACTGATATCAAAACTGCACGTGCTTCCTTTTGCATTCGGGCTGAAAAGAAACATATTGCCTACAGCATAACGTTGCAAAGCTGAGCACTAAGGTTGGTTTTATTCACTCCTGTCCTTGTTATGAGGAGCCCCTCTGCCCCTAACCCCTTTACAATGCACTTTGGTTCAAAGGCACGGTTGACTTTGCCTTATCACTGGCAAGCAGTGGAAGTTCAGGAGGATGCACTGTCAGAAGAGATGTGAAAGCACTGCTGTATCTGCGCTTGTTTTTGAAAAGCTGCTCTGTTATATTAAATAAAACCTGAAATATTTTATGGGCACTTAAGTCAAGCACTTGGCTCATGAATTGGTTCAGCTTTGGTTTGCATGGGATTTCTTCTTTCTTCTTTAGAGAAGCTGCAAAAGACAGTGGCAGTGCTCTCCCTGGCTCCTGGCACAGCAGTTTGTGTCGGTCATTTTGTATCTGCAACACACACACACTAATAACCACACAGTCGCCCATAGGCCTGCGGTCTAGGGCTCTCATCTCTGCAGCTGGAACTGTGGTACAGGTGCTAAGGAGATTTATTGATTTTGAAATGTGGAGGTTCAGCTGATTTCCCCTAGTGATGGAACAGTTGCACTGAAGCAAGTTCAGATAGAAGTGAATAACCACCAGTTTGATCTTCCTGTGGTTCTTCTAGTACTTGGAGCATCTGAGTGGTTTTATGCTGCTGGCCTCAAAGCACATTTATGGGATGGTAAATATTGTCACCATGGTACAAATAGGGAAAATTATCCATCAAGAAAGGAACAGTGTACGTTATGCTGCCTATTGTGTCAATATGTGTTGTTGATATCTGTATTCTGGTCAGTGCTCCAACGCTGTTGTCATTATTGTCACTCTGCTTTAGGTTTCATTCAGGTTTCAGATTATGTTCAGATTTCCTTTTTTTTCCCCCCACTTGTTTATCCTACTGGAGTTGTACTTGAGCATGGAGAGAAGTGTTGGTGCTCAACCTCTCACGTCACTTATTTGTTCTCCAAGAGCGTATTTCTGCCAGAGGGCAGTCCCGTGAACCAGACTGCATGACTTAATACTTTGCAGGACCTGTAATAACAAGGCTAGTAGAATTAGCCAAAATGGTGCATCTTCCATTTTGACCAATAGGTGAAGCTAAGATTTATTGGCTAGAAATACTGCCTTCCCGCTGTTAATAAAACTACTGGATAGTGATGCACGGTTATTTCTCCATGTGAATTTATAAGGGCATTCGGGGAGAGTCGTTTTTCTTCACCTGGTTCCCTTTCCCTCAGAGTGAATAATGGTTGTGCCGCTGCTGGCTGTAAGGCGAGCAGAGAGCAAACAGCTCGTAAATGTAACTGCCTCCAGGAGAGCTCCTCGTGTGCGCAGCAAAGTGCTCTAACAGAGGGAGCAGGCAGGGTGGGCAGGTTGTAAAATAAATACATTGATACTTAAAGAGTTGTCTTCACCCTGTTTATACCTCCCTTGCTGCCTGGTACAGACTGAGGGGAGGTATTTCCAGCAGAAGTGTCTGTGAGCTTTTTCTTAGCCAGTTCTGGTCAACTTCAGTGTGCTGTGTCGGTCATCTGCTGCCTTTCACCTGTTCTGTTAACCTCTGCAGTGCTGCACAATGGAAAAAAAAAAGAATTAAATGTTCTGTTAGTAGCTAGTAAACTTACATAAGACATGCGCCTAATTCTACTTCTACTTTTACACATTGTATGAAAGGAAGGATTCTTGCTATTTTTTATTTGTTTCTTGACCTCATATAGCTCAGAGAGGAAATTCATTTAGTTTCTGTAGTTCAGGAAGGGCCCCTTCTAGTTCCATTAAGAAAAAAGGAAAGATTTTTAATAAATTTGCATTCAAAACCTAAGTCAGTAGAGAAGTGTATTTTTGCTGTTAAAATCTGTAGGATTTTTCCTAGAGGCAAGACAAATTGAAGTATCTGTTTGCACCAGAACGTTCATTTGTTTCTAATAAATGTCTCTGACCTACTTCCATGCTGTTACACGCATAATTGGGGCAAAATAATGTGTTAATCTTTCTTTAAAAATGGGAATGGTCTGCAAAGCTGAAACATGTAAACATAAAAAAATATATAGAAAATAGCGCACTGAATCCACATTCTCTGCCTGCTATTTGCCTTTAAAGTCTTGTGCCTGTTAAAAACACAGGCATGAATTTGCCAGGCTCTGCGACTTTTAAGTTAACCAGCTGATGTGGGTTAACCCAACATACTCTGCACATTTCTGCATGAATACAGGCAATTGCTTTGTATCCCTGTCTGTATTGTATAATCCTGTTGGGATGGAGCGTAAGGCTGAGATACTTGTTCCTGAGTTTTTGTCCTTGCTGTGCCACTGAGCTATCTTCCTATTTGCAAAAGGGGTGGTTCATTTACATCATCAAATCTGTGCAATGTCTACCTAGTTAATGTTTGCAAAACAGACAGAGAGCTTTAAAATAAGTGATGAACTATTTCTTATCCTGTTCTTATGTTGGTCATAGCCAGAATCCATTGGATATGGCCTCATTTGATATTTGAACATGCTGATTGTTTACTGGAGCTGTCAGTAGTTACCAGAACAATTGTGGACTTTTAGCTCTAATCCAGTAACGGGGTCTTGGGCTTCATTTGAACAGAGACAGCCAAAAGCCTTTCCCAGCTGTGAGGTTTGAGGGCAAAGCAGGCTTGGCTGCACACTGTGGTTTCTGTTGGAAGGAAATCTAGTCAAGAGAGCATGGATGGAGCCAAGATGTACTTAGCTGTGTCCAGGCTCTGGGCAGCAAGGAACCATCTCTCCCAGGTGTGACAAAGGTAGGTCCTTGGTGACTAGCTAGGTCTGCAAAGCCCTTGTCATGCCCCTCCACTGAAAAATCACTGAAACACATTTCCTTTTGTAATCTTAGCATCTGTGCTGCTACTCTGGGTAACCGTCTATATACAGCAGAGCATGTAATAGCCTCATGCTACACCCCTAATCCCAAGAAGCATCACCACCAGCTGGCAATGCTCTTCGTTTGTTGTCAGCAAAAGGTGGAACTTCCTATAGGATAGTCTTGAAATTGTTTGTGTTCCTTTCAGATTACTGAAGGAAATCACCCTATGTGTGTCTATATGTGCTATATACCTATATTTAATGAAATTAAGGAAAATATGTTTTAGGAGAGTTCTCTACTGTATTTCTTGCTGTTACCAAATCAAGAATTAAATCAAGTACAGCCTTATGCTCGATAGAGGAACAGCTTGATAAAACTATGTTGAAAGTGTTAACAGGAAATCAGGATATGCAATCTCATGTCCCAGACAGCTACAAAACTAGGAACCTTGACATTTTAATTGTAAACACAGCTCATTTTTCTCTTACCAATGGAAATACAGCTCCTTGGTAAAGACTGAGCCTTTAGCTCTTGTGAACAAGGTTTCTCAGGTATATATATTGTCTTTTACACTAATGTTCACTGAAAAAGGTGCTCAGATATTGCAGATATACTAGATTATTGTGCAATGGTGAGACTGACCAACATAACCTATGGTTTTTGTCCAAGGGGAATTTACTCCTGAAAATAATTTCCTTTATAGAATTCACACGATACCATAACAAACCCTGTCTTGAGGCACTGCAGCGTACTGATGAATGAAAAGATGGGATACTAGATACAGAAATAGATTATTTTGTTGGAAAAGTTTCTCTTGTAACTGGTAAGGAAAACAGTAGAATTGCTGTGCAGTAACTTCTGGTTTAGACTGGTGTGACAGTGACTGCAGATTGCAGTGGTTATGTTACAACCTTCACCCACTCGAGTGACGGTGTCAGTTAAAGTTATTACACACAGCCTAAGAATGTCACACCTTGATTCCAGGGAATGTAACTCCCAGCGCCCTATGATATTTATAACTTCACTATGTGCTGATTTAATGAGAGGGGACAGCAGGATCTGCTCTCAGGACACTCAAGTTAGGAAAAAATATTTAAGAAATAGAAAAGAAGAAGGAACACAGTTTGAGAATTTGAATCTGTCTCTTTGAGTTTAGAGGAAAAGAAATGACATTGTTTTCAGCAGGTCACCTGGGCTTACCTAAAATAACTAACAAATGAGCAAGGTTACGTGAAGTTAGACTGACTGCTTCGTAGGCCCACAGTGTGGCCTGTGCAGAACAGAGCTGTTAGACAGTGACGGGTTCCAGCGTTCCCTGCAGGGTTACAGCTAAACCTAGCTCAGGAGGTGGCAGAGTCAAGTACCACGTGTAACAGCAGGTTGTAACCAGCTTCAGTGTGAAGAGATAAATGACAATCAGGTACTTCTAAAAGCGAAAAAGTCATTTTAAAATCAGTGTAGTAACACACAAGCAGGCTGCTCTGACAGAAGCACAGTCTGGATGCAGTACTGAAGAAGCTCTTTCGCACACTCTGGAACCAACTGTAGCGCTTCAGGTTTTGTCAGGAGGAACTGGCTGCAGGTCTCTGTTGGGCCATCAGTATGATCAAGAAAAGAAGGACTTTTTGTCCTTTGTTTCAAAAACAGAGTCATGATTTATGCAATTTCAGTGGAAACTGCTGTATGTATAAAGTCAGCCTAGAAGTGAAGTCATTTGTACATCAGACTCCAGCAGCACTTATGCTTACTGACACTTTCTGTTGTGTTTGACTTGGAATGTCACCTGCTTGGGGTTATAATGAAGTGAATGGAGTACTTTAAATAACCGGTCTTCCAATTTGCGTCAGAAATCAGCCACCATCATACTTTAAAAGCAAGGCAAAAAATATTTGCTGTTTTTGTTGAAACAAGCGTTGCCTACAAACCATCAGAGCAACTGTATACTTCATGTTCTGCTTTTTAATTACGTAGTTTCATCAACCTGCTTTTGTGCCAGTGTTTATGATAGCGTAAAGTTCTCATGTACCACACCCAGAAAAATAGCCCTCAGGATGGGAGAACAAAAGAGCTTTTCATCTGTTAGAATTTAGGCTCTGAAACAGTTTATTGGATATTTTAGAAATTAAAACAACAGCAGAAAAACATTTTTTGTCATTTAAGGCATTTCTTCAGAATGTTTTCACAGTCTGATACTTAACATTCTGCTTTAAGGGTACATTTCAGACTTAAGCAATCTCTAGCAGAATTAAAATTTCCTCATTTCCATTCATTAGGTAGTAATTAACAGCACAGGTTATGATAATATGGTCTCAGATGTTGCAACCAGTGGCAAGTGAAGCTCAGGTTTGGAATTAGATTTTTTAAATTCTTTCTGGTTTCACTTGCTGGTCTGATATCACTTGTATACTGCTCTGTGTCTCATTTTTTGGAATCAGTCAACTGATTGCTCATTATCATGATGATCTTGCATTCATGTAAATGCACAAGATGCAAAGCACCAAAAAAGCAAGCCCAGGCAATCTTCAGGGTGACAGATGTACGTTTGTTTTTTACCTTAAGGTTTCATATGAGGTTTCAGAACAGAAACAACAATTTGCCAAAACTGTTCATTCTCTTAAAACAGATTTTGTGTTAAACCTTGTTGAAAATGTAGAGTTTGAACATAGTTTGGGAGAGGAAGTTTGAACTCTGTGGTCCTGAGAAATTCTGGCAAGGAATTATCTGTACCCCAGCATGAGGAGATGCTCAGTTATCCTAACTCCCTCTGTCAGGCCCAAAATAGTCATGGCATGAAGCATTCCAGCTTTATGCTTTCCATCAGCCCACTTTTCTTGGCAAGTCTTTGCCTTGCCTAATTTTACAACAGAATTGCACTGCTGCATAACAAACAGATGCTTCATCAGGTCTGTCCCAGTTCTGCTTAATAGTGCTGATATTTAAATATAATCAGTTTTCTCTACGTGCAGCCTGAGTAAATGGAGTAAAATTAATTTTTCTGAATTTTTTCTAGAGCTTTCTTTTTTAACGTACGTTTAAATCTCTGCTTATGCTACCCCACTGAAGTACATCTGATATTCTGTAAATACATAGTTTCTGAAGTGACTGGGTTAATTTCTCTTTCTTTGGGTATGTATTTTTCTCCAGGAGTAAGATGTCAGTTTTCCCAAGATTGCTTAATAGTTACAGTTCCCTTGCAAAAGGTCTGGCTTGAGCCACCTCACAGTACAGATGTCATCTCCCATGATGTCTATGGACTATTGCCTGTAGGCCGCTGTTCCTTGATTTCTTGCTTTAGAAAGAGACAGAATAATTTAACCAGTTTTAGGCACCTTTAACAATTTGCAGTGTGAGCGGAGCAGCGTTCACCCCTGCCCCTGTCACCATTGCCCAAGCTGGCTGCCTGACAAGTGACTCATTTTTTTTGGGACAAGGTGGCATTTCCTACGGTTAATGTTATATCACTGTGATCCGATGTGAGGATGAAAGAGAAAGATCACAGAGGAAGCGAGATATAGGTAAAATAAGGTGATTAGATACCTTTTCAGGAAAACTAGCCTTGACTTGGCATATTGTAAATTTTAGTCTTTTAGATTTTATTAGCATGAGGTTGGGGAAAAATACCTTGTCAATAAGTGAACTTTTGTACCATACATTTTGTGGTCTTATAAAATAGTTTCTGTTCTATCATCCTATTTTATCTATCTAGATTAATTAAATGCAAAAATGCACATCCTAGTTACCTTAGCCAGGGGGAGGATGAAAGAGTATAGGAGGAAAAAAAAGATAGGAAAGAAGGGAATCTTAAGACTCTTCTTTTTAACAAGGAATTAATGCTTCCAAGGAGCATTTCAGAACAATGGTGATATTATGCATTTTGTACTCAGATTCTTATATAGAAATTTGTGGTTTTTCAAGGCTAAGGAAACCTGTATCAGTGCAGGAAGAGGAAGTCAATTTCCTGCATCTTAACCCAGCTCCATCCTCCACTAGCTGCCATGGTCCTCTCAGTCGTCCTGGTCCTCTCAACATGGTGCACTGCTGCCAGGAGTACCTTTCAGGACTGAGGGTGTTTTCATGTCATTCTTTCGAGAAGACCCAAAAAACATCGTTCCTGAGCAAACCAGCACAACTTTATCCTGTGTACAGACCTGGTTCAGCAGCCCAGGTGTTGCTGGACATTTCTTCAACAATACTGTGTGATTAGATCCTCATTAAGCTTTCCCTTGATCTTTGATTGACGTGGAGCTGTGCCCTACTGTATTGGCAGTTGTTTTAGCCTCTCTGTTTTTTCTTTCCGTCTCATATGAATAAGTAACAATTCTCTTTGAGGCACTTTGGTTTAATATTCAGATTTGGAGAACTGAAATTAGAGTCAGCACATTCTGACAAAAATGTAGTTGCATAAAAGGTTTTTACATATAAAGGAT
The DNA here is from genome assembly GCA_013400615.1 of Syrrhaptes paradoxus. NCBI lineage: Eukaryota > Metazoa > Chordata > Aves > Pterocliformes > Pteroclidae > Syrrhaptes > Syrrhaptes paradoxus. Next base: position 3,410 of record VZTO01008184.1, on the reverse strand, counting down.
CTTCTGGTCAGTTTCCAATTTATTTTCAATTTTTCTGCTTCCTTTTGGACTTTTTCAACATTGCTGAGTTCCCACTTGCACATCTGCAACATAATTTTGATCATAAGTGCTTTATAATCATACACTCTATAAATATTAGATTGTCTTTTGAAGGCCACTTCACTTTGATTTTGAATATTAAGTGGAACAAACAAAAAAAATATTATTCAGACAATTGGGCTAATTTTGGTGTCCTCATTTCTGGGCTAAAATGCAACTAAATTCTGCCATTGCTGGAGTTTGAAATACGTGGTCTTCTAATTAAGCCGTGTACAAGACCACTCAAAGCTAGAGACAGAGGCATATATCGGATTGAAAGAGATGTTAGTCTCTTGCAATGGCAAGCTCAAAAGATTTCTGAATAGCCAGCTGAGAGCAGAAGGGAAAATTTCCCCAAACTGCAGCAATGAGAATGTTTCTCATGTGATATATTCAGAAAAACAAGAGATGGTTGTGCAGAACATGCTCCCCAGACTAGGGTGCTGGGCTGGATATTTGCAGTTTACCAGGTAAACCTTTTCTGAATAAATGAGCTTCCAGCACAGTGGCTCTACAATTTGCCTGACTTTGCCTTACCGTAACCTTGACTTGCCTCCCTGACCTGGCATACCGGTTTCTCTGTCCTTCATTTTTCTGCAGAATGGGGTGGAGACAGCTTAGCAAACGGCTATGCTGATTGCCACCTGGGTTGTGTCTGCTGTGAAAGTCACTTTGCTCAAGCAGAGTTTCTGTAGTCACACTTCATTTATGTTTTAAAGGGCTTATTGCAATCTCTTACTCCACTACTGGTTTTAGACTGGCTGTTTTGACCCTAACAAGAAAATTAATAACTGGCCCCAAAAACCTTCAATACTTCTTAAATCCTTAAAGGCGGACTTTTCCTCACCATGGAGAGACGTCAGAATTGTAGAACCCTGGTGATACAGGTTGCTGCTGCTTTCTCTGACTTAAGTGTTTTTGCAGATAAACAAGGCAGAATCCTCAGATGCAGAATTTCTGTCTACTGAGAAGTAGAGGTGAGCTGGAGATGTATGACATGTCAAATGAATGAGTGAGAGGCAGTGTAGTATATGAATCTTTTAATTTCCTTATCTGGGTTTTCTTTACTGATATCCAGATTATGGAAAGAACAGAGGTGTAGTTTTCTAGAGCTCAAGAAGGATGTAGGTCTGCAATGTATTTGATTTTACTCGTTCTTTGTGAACTTTATGAATTTCCTTTACTTCTATGAACAAAGAAAGAATTTAATGTTTACGTGCCTTTGTTATGATTGTATATAGTTTTGTTTAGGCCAATGTATGTTCATGTGGCATAGAAAAATTTTTAATATTTAAAGTGAAGTGTGTGACTAAGAGTTCCTGTATTACAGCTCTTGTATTTTCCTGGATAAGAGGAATAAAGGCCTAATTTCAGAAGACATCTGTAGTTAGGAAAGTACATTCATCTGTATCCTCAAAACTTATAGGTGCTGAGATATGTGGTTCTAACTATTTATTTTAATGACCACTGCACTGGCCTGAGGGCTTCAGTTTAGTGTCTGTGTTGTGGTTTGAATGTGGCTAGCATAAACACCATACAGCCACTCACTCACCCTCCCTCCTCCCAGGAATGGGGGAGGGAATTAAAGGGCTAAAGGGAAAAGAGACTCATGGGTTGAGATAAGAATTATCTAATAACTAAACTACAATAAAATCGAAAATAACAATGATTATAATAAGAATAAATGCAATAATAATAGTAATATATACAAATATATCAATGAGTGATACACAGTAAACTGCTCACCAGAAAAGGACCGAGGCTCAGCCTGGTCCTGGCTAGTGATAGCAGAGTAAGGAGAGTCCCAAAACCACAATGCCAGGAAGGAGATAAGAACCCAAGTGTCCAAGAGACCAAGAGCTGACAGAGAGTGANCTTCTCCTGCCCCTGCAGATACAGTCACAGCACAGAAGCTGAAAAGTCCTTGACTGTCCTTGTAGCAACTGTAAACATCAGTATGTGATCAGCTTCTCCTCAGCACAAATCCAAAACAGCTTCACATTAGCTATTGTGAACAAAGTTAACTCCATCCCAGCTGAGACCTGGGCAGTCTGGAACTATGTTTACGTGTTTGAAAAAATATATGCACATAAAACATTTTCAGGATATACAGTGGAATTTCCTGCCCATATCTGGGCACTAACTTGTAAAAGAAACCTCAAGAATACCTCACTCAAAGTCATGAAAAAACACAGACCTGGCTGCCCTTTCAGTCTCGTGTCTCCAAGAAACACCTTGGCATTTTGGACTTTGTAAAAGCTCTGTGCAAGTATCTCTTCCCAATGTCTCCTCAGCCGAAGGTGTGAGCAGAGCGAATGTAATAATGTGTTGGAAGGTGGTAAAAATGCAGAAGCTACCTCTGCCTGCACTTGTGCAAAGTGCAGTGGGCCCAAGTGTTATAAGAATAGACCACGGCAGTATCTGGGCATGCTGGCAACAATGATACTTGCTGCAGCTAGCAGATAATTTTAGTCTAACTCTGTATTTAAATGAGTGTGTAATGTAGAAGACCAGAGCAAACTCCTTGTTCACAGAATGAAGTTAAACACAGCATCCAGCACTACTGTTTACAAGTTGACTGCTTCCTTCTTGAATAATATCTGATAATCATCCTTGTCTGTATGACCTGTCTGTCAGCATATGCTGAGAGCATATCTATTTTGAAACCAGTCTTAATAACACAGCTGCAGCCCTGCAGAAGATTGCGCTGCCTGAACATGCCTTCACACTCCTCAAGCTAAAGGAAAGTTCTGCATCAGGCACTGAAATCTATTCTGTCCTTGTGAAAGAGTCTTATAATTAACTTGTTATTGCAAGATTTTTAGATTTATTCACCAAGGAAAGAGAATCTAGTCAAGACATGAAAAACATGTCAATCTAATACAATAATAGAATAGTGAAGCCGTGTGGTCTAATGATGCATTAGATTTATGAAAAGCTCTTTTCTGTTTATCCCACACAAACAAAAACTTGCACTCAAAAAAATTATATAATTTAATCCATAATACATTTCTCTTGTGAGTTGAATGACAACAGTCTGCAATGACCAGCTTTTTTTGAATTAAGCAGTATTTTTGATATCTTTTTTCATTTCTAGCAACTTTCTTTCATACTGCAAGTATTCCTTCTCTATTATAAAATGTTCCAGCATCATTTTACACTGTGGTCTGTATTCTGCTAATCAATAAAATTGCCTTCCTTCTTCTTCCCAACCTCTTTTCCCTTTTCCATTAATCTTAACCACAAAATATTTTCTCTGAACTGATGTGACTGAGGAGGAATTTCTGTACAGTATCACCAAAAAATGAAAGAGCTTCCTAGCAGATAATTGC
>VZTO01008183.1:14990-60528 GCA_013400615.1 Syrrhaptes paradoxus | reverse complement strand
TTGTTGTTTTGGGGGGTTGGGGGTGGGGGTTGTTTGGTTTTTTCCCTGTGGAGGATAAAGATGAGATGAAGTTAAACACCTAAGAATAACATATCTAAGTCCAATAACTAGGGTTTAGAGAAAGGTATCGTGAGGTTTGTGATAAAAGTCTGACGCGACAAGTAACTAATAATAATATTTAAAAAAACCCTCAATAATGCAATTTGCAGTTTTAATTTATTAAATAAAGTTAGTTTTCTTTATTTGCATCCTAACACAACTGAATCACGTAACTGTTCAGCTGTCAGGGAATGCTAAGCTTTCTGGTTTCATAAACCAGACCTCCAAACAGTGACATTATCACAAGGTAGCATGGTGGAAGGGATCCCTGCTGTTGCTTCCTGCCTGCATCTTCATGTTGCTGAGCTGTAGGTGATTTTCTCAGTTCACAATTCCTTATACCCTAGATTCAAGTTTGCTAAAACCGATTGACCACAGGACATAGGTGAAGAGTTCAGTATATGATTAAACTTATCTGTAACGTAGTTTAATAGGGCTTTAAAGTAAAGGTTTATTTGCTTGAAGCTTCTGTTCTATATACAAGTGAACATATTTTATTGTCATTTATGGGAATACTAACCAATGATGAATCAAAAGTCATTGTGTGATGCAGCATGAAGATGAAGCTGAGGTTTCAATCCCCACTAATGCAGGATACACATCTTAATCTAGCAGTTGGCTTCATGCAGGACAATAAGATGCTTTTGTCCTTGGTATTAAGAGTCACTTTCTAGCTCCGGTAGTAGACGTTCAGCATTTCAATGCTGCTGATGATCTAAATGAGAGCACAAAGTGTCTATTTCTCAGATCTTAATGCTTCATATGACAGGGAAGTGCCCAGAAGAATCTGCCTTTCCTTAATATAAATTATCTCTTTTCCAGTATTGCTTAAGAATATAGCCCAAACACAGTTCCATTAAATCCTACAGGAACATTCAGTGGAGTTTAAAAATATTCTAAACTGTTAACAATCTGCCAGAGCCCTTCAAGTGTCAGCTCAGGTCTCAATTTAAGATTCAGATTGACTTCTGAAAATCATCTAGGCCATCTAACATGCTAGTTTAACAGGACTGTGGAAGAAATTCTTCCCTGTGGGCAGGATCTATGAGGTTTTAAGTGCAACTCAGGTCAACTGCAGTCAACTGCTCCATGAGCTAACTCCATGAGTTGGCTGTATCAAACATCCAGTCTGGTAAGGTTCTGCCATATTTTGCTTTAGGATATTCTTGTACTGTGACATTTGTGACACATCTATCTAGTTTCTCTTTTTTTTTTTTATAACTATGGTTTAGTTTTTTGGTATTTCTTGTTGCTGTTCACAATTTGATTCTGATGATGGCTTTCAGTAAGTAGCTCTAGCTGGAATAAAAGAAAACACACTTTTTGGAGGGTGCTAAATTTGTTGGTACAGTTCAATAGATTTCCTTGATAGAAAAGTAGCATAAAAGACTGAAAAAAAAGAATAAATGAAGTAACACCAGATGTGGAAGTGCCATGAGGAAGATGCTTAGGCAATTTTGAGATGGGATAATGCTTCTTGATTGTGTTCTTTGAGCTAGAAGGTGGCAATTAGATTTTCATACACAGAAAAGTGTGAGACATCCTAATTAAACACCTTTTGGTGGAAGTCATCCTGGATAAACCCAAACCACTTGTAGTAGTTCTCAAATGTGTCAACTGTGAGGGTAGCACTAGAACAGTCTCTTAGGTTTTTTAAATCTTTTTTTAATTGAAAGGAAATTATAATTTGAATGTTGATTCAAATATGTACATTATGTACTAGGACAGTCAGACAAATACATTTTAATCATAGTTATAGGTCATGTGTAGAATCATAAATGGGGGAAAATAAATTACAGGAAAATACAATGGATTCCCCCAGAGGATAAATCTTATGGACAGAGGTGTTACTAGCACCTGACACTAATGTTTTGGGTGCCTTTGGCCAAATAATTTCATCTGTCTGCTTTACTTTCTTTTATACAGTAAATACTGTTAACAATATTTATTTCACAGTGGTTGTGAAAGGATATTAATACTTATGTAGCCATGACAATATGCTGTATTAGTTTTTAAGCTGTGGGGTTTAAAATGAAAAATAATTTTTCACGTGTAAGTCCATTTTTAAGATCTTATAGTGCAGAATTGTGAACCAACTCCCTTACTTAAGATATTAATGGTATACCTGAACCAGGGTAGATTTTCTGTTTAATCACAAGCATGCCCAGGAATGCACTGTACTGCCCAGAACAAAAAGGCGGTGAATTGTCTGATATATGACATAGACATGACAATAGATGCTGAAGAGTAATAATGGCCAAAACAATGCATAGCTACTAGTGATCACTGAATCTAGAAGAAGAATATATCTGGTTATGAATTTCGGGATCTCACACAAAAAGGGCTTGAGGCAGCAGGGGTAAAATCTTGATGAAGACAGTGGAAGTCCTCACATGACTTTTAGTAGGGTCAGGACTCCATTTTAAAAGAACAGTTCTTATGGAACTTGGTGACCTTGAGAGATATTCAAGCATTTGCTGAAGTACTTACTATATTAATATGGTTCTTCTAATAGCTACCTCTATGGGTGTATACTTAATACTTATATACCTTGAGTGAACCTGTGCCTGGATGTGAAATGATCACATTGACTAAAAGTGTTTCATGTTATAGGTTCAACAACTATAGAAGCAGCATGTTATTATGCTCTATTTAATAAGAAAGAAATGAAGGAGATTTGGGTATCTAGTTACCCCAGTGCAAAGCCAGGTGTAGGAGCAGTTGAGGCTTTGGTGTGTTTCCATCATGACATGTTATCTCTGGGAAGATAAAAAAATGTTTTTACAATTTGCCAGTAGAAGGCCAATTTCCTTTGCACTCAGTTTTCTCCTAGATTCTCAGTTGAACACTTTTTATTTCTTTTGACTAGAATTACTTCCATTAGGGAAATGTTGCCTGAAAATAGCATGCAGTATTAATGTATCATTTGTTTCTGCTGTTGCCAACAGTAACATGTTTCCTTGGCTCTCACCCACTGACTCTTGATGAGATCAAGTTGATTATTCAGCAGCTATAGCCTACCACCTGCTCCACTTTTTTTCTTTGACATGCAAAGCTGTTAATACACTATCTTGCCTTGTTAAAGCCACATTTGTTATTCAGCTTTGTTTTTAAAAGATATATATATTAAGAAGTGGATTCATTTTTTTAACAGACTTTTAATCAGTCAAATTCAGATTGATTCTCTTCTATATATCTGAGAACCTAGGAGAAGATGCTGGTTTTTGTTTTGTTTTGTTTTCAAGTTCACATTAGTGTTCTACTGTTCAAGCTCTGAATTTTATTATGAATTAAGTTGCATGTTTCGTAGGTCCATTTCTGGAAATGTTACTGAAAACTTCAGTGCTGTCACAGTTTTATTATAAATCATTAACTACTTTGGACTTTATCATGCTGGTTTAGGTTATAAATGTGTCTTAATGAAACAGAACAATTTAGTCCTTTTCTACAGAGGAAGAGGTGGTAATGAGCTCTGTTCACTCTTGTTATTTCTTGAAAATCTGGATTTGTTCTTCTTTATATAAATACCTATGCAATTCTGAGAGAGTTTAAAGCTGTTCCTGATGATGTGTCCAAATGAGACAGCTGACTACCTCTTGGGCAGAAATTTTAAATTTCCAGATTTCTGTTCTTGTTTTGGAATTATAAAAACATTACATCTAAATGTCTTTCGTAGCACACAAAGCGTGAGTAAACCTGGAACTCACTACACATCTTAACTGTAGTGTTTCGTACCTAGTCATTCTCCAGTTGTATAACATTATAATGTGTTGTTCGGTTGGTTATATGATGAGGCAAAATGCAATGGCTGTTGCATCCCCTATTTGTTTAAAGATAACTCACTTCATTACTGTTTTGCTTGTATAAGTGATGCAAGACTGTATGAATGTTTCTTTCTTCCTGTCCTTAGTAAGGAGGTGTTTACTTGATTTGTTCCTTTTCCTACTTTTGCCTTTGAAATTAGATAGCTACATGTGAATTTCCATTGTGTTCCCATTTGGATCCTAGTCAGATTTTAATGGAACTGCTAGCTGGTATAAATTTTGAACAACGAAGGGTGTTTTGTTTTTACTGGATAGTTGATGAGGAGATATTAGAGGACCTGTGAAGCAAGCTGAAATTCATCTAAGTTTTGTTTGTTTTTTTTTTTAAGTTAGAGTAAAATTATATTGTTGACATTTTAGAACACTTCTCTTGGAGTGGGTTAATTTTGATATTTCTAAAATAAATATATGTTGTACTTATTTCTCTATAGTTTGCTAAAAATACATATACATTACAGTTGAAAAAGCAGGGTAATGCCTAGTCAATATACGTGTCATCTTCTAATCATGCCTGTGAAGTTACTAGCTCAGCTGTGCAGCTTAAAAGAGTTTCCTAAGGCAGGCAGTGAACTGGAGCTGGTGGTGTTAAGCAATTTGTGATTTGTCAGAGCAGTTGGCAATTTCAATCTAGTGGTTTCAGCGTGTGTCCTTCACTTGGAGCTTGTTTAAAAATATAACACTAATGCGACTTGCATTTAAGGCATATGAATTATTCGAGTGAAAATGTAATAAGCTCTAAGGGTTTGAAACCTCTGCAAATGAGGAAGATAAATTATATGTTAAAAGAAGGGGTCTTTTGCTGATTCTATACACTGCTCTAGCAAAATTTCACTATTAGATGCCAAGATGCATTTGGCAGACTATTTCTTACTCTTCTGATAGTTTTTCTTCATGTCTTTATCTACTCTCTTGTCTACTGAAACATTTTGGCAGTATCAAGTTGTCATAGTATTGCCCAGCTTCTCAACTCTCCTGATTGCACGCATTCTAGAAATATACTCAGACTTGGGAATTGGACCTGCTTCCCCCCTCCCTCTGCCTGTAATTGGGGAAAGTGTGTTGTGTCTCTACCTTATGATGAGAATTTCCTGCATTCATTGTTGCTGTCTAGTAATAGTTGAACAGAAGTGGTTTTTACACTCATTCCGCAGCATATTAAGTTCACAGGATATTTCACACAAACCATATTTCATTCATCATGGAATAGACTCAGTGTTCTAGTCATGGAAGACAATTTTGTGCTCCCTCTGTTCTTCATTGGGGCTGTATTTGATTTGTCCTGTTCTCCAGTACTCAGAAAAGTGCCCTCCAGCAATGTTTTTACACCTGCAGTTCATTTATGGTCTTATTAATTAGGTGTCCTCGTTTCAGCTGGGACAGTGTTAACTTTCTTCACAGTAGCTAGTGTGAGGCTATGTTTTGGATTTGTGCTGAGAAGAAGGCTGATCACATACTGATGTTTATAGTCACTGCCAGGACAGGCAAGGACATGAGGTTTATGAACATTGGAGGCAGAGCTGAGGTGGAAACCAGTATGTTTTCAGACACGTACGGACTGGTACTTGACAGCATCCCCCCTGCAACTTCCATAAATTGCGCAGTCACCTAGGTGCATGTCCAGCCATACTGCTTTTCCAGTTTATATGTGTGATTTTAGCTTATCTATTTATTTATTTATTCTCCAGTGATGATTTTCAGTGGTCTATGTAGTTCCAGCAGTTCTGTGATCTGTTTTCGGGACAGAATCAAAGATTGTTTGACCTATACATTTGACTACTTCTGAAGAACTTCAGATTCTTACTGAAGCTTAACTGAGAATCCTACTATAGTATACTATATTTAAGAAGTACTGGCACTATGCCACTTTTGACTTTTCTCTTTGATAATTTGCTACCATTAACAAAATTCTTAAATCCACACAATATGAGAAAGGAAGAAAAGGAAAAGAAGAGCTCTTCCTAGTTCATTTTTCAGAGAAGGGCTGCTTTTATGTGGAATCATAGAATGGTTAGGGTTGGAAGGGTCCTTAAAGAGTTCTAACACCCTTGCCATGGGCAGGGACACCTTCCACTAGCCCAGGTTGCTCAAAGCCTCATCCAGCCTGGCCTTGAACACCTCCAGGGATGGGGCATCCACAGCTTCTCTGGGCAACCTGTGCCGGTGCCTCACCACCCTCACAATAAAGAATTTCTTCCTAAAATCTAATCTAAATCTGCCCTTTTTCAGCTTTGAACCATTACCCTTGTCCTCTCACTACACTCCCTGATGAAGAGTGCCTCCCCACCTCTCCTGTAGCCCCTTTTAAGTACTGGAAGGCTGCTATAAGTCTCCCCGGAGCCTTCTCTTCTCCAGGCTGAACAATCCCAATTCTCTCAGCCTGTCCTCATACAGGAGATGCTCCAGTCCCCTGATCATCTTTATGGCCTCATCTGGAACCGCTTGAAACAGGCCCACGTCCTTCCTGTGCTGAGGACCCCAGAGCTGTATGCAGAACTCCAGGTGGGGTCTCACAAGAGCAGAGTAGAGGGGGAGAATCACCTCCCTCGACCTGCTGGTCATGCTTCTTTTGATGCAGCCCAGGATATGGTTGTATGTAATGCCAAATGATTTTTGGTTTTATCCTATTTGACTTTTCTTATGTGACAGTTTTTTCAGAGACCGGTGATTGCACATGACATTTTAGATGTCAAAAGCCCCATGTGTGATGGGTCATTCATTCATGGTCTCCCTATTTCAGTTTTTCCTTTTAAAATCAATATGATTATTCATGTCAGAAAGCATTATCTTCACCTGAGATGTTGTAATCTCAAGTATGCCAGTTCAGATTTGGCTTCTCATTGATTTCTGGTCTTGTTTAGACCAGAGGCTTCATTTACTTTAAGTCTACTGCTTTGGAATTGGAAAACCACTACAAGTGTAAAATTTCTGTTGAGAATCAGCCTGATTCTTCCTTCACCCATTCACTCGTTTAATTAAACAACAGGAATAAAAATTGTCTTGAATCATAAGGAATGATTTTCTCTACAGTTGTTAACAGCTACAGAAATCCTTTAAAGCCCTGTCTTCTAAATATATGGGAAGTGATAATAATTTTTTTCCATTAGATTTCTTTTTAACCAACATGACAGCCTTGTGTTGGATGTGAGGTCATCTTGTTAGAAAAACTGATTAAGAAGGTCTGACATAGAATTACCATTCATGTGAATAAAGCAGCGGTGGCTTGAAATGCATTAGACAAGCACACAAAATATGTGATTTTCTGTTTATTGTTTAATTGAAGTTGAGTTTTGTAATCTACAACTGGATTAGGAAAAATATAAATCTAACGATTTAGGTTGGTGGTAATGGTTAATAGTGGAAGATAAAGTCTGAGGCGTTATTTTGGATTGTGGTCGAGAGTATTGTAACATCAGCTTTTTTTAAAAAAAATTGTGCTAATTGCTGATTGGATTAGATTGCATATAAATTTAGGCCAGTAATTTATATGAAGTGTGTTTAATAAGGTTCACAATACCAGCAGACCTCTAACAGACCCTTTTTCCTTATGAATATCACTCATCCGCTGCCTCAGATGACAGAAGTTAGAACTGGTCCAGAGAGTAGAAGGGGAATGAATATATCACACAGTGTCTGTGTTGAATATAGGACACCAATTATAAACATACTCTTTGTCCGTGACCTTATACACCTCAGCCATCCTCATTAACAGACCGTAGATCAGATTGCCATCATGCGGCACAGCAGATGCCAGAGTGGGAGAGAGGCTGTGACTCTGCAGTGTAAATGCATGAAAGAAAACTATGCTGCAGATCAGCACAAAGCAAAAACCTAGTGTTGGTCACTGGGAAAAAAAGTCTGTGTAACTGTTGAAATTCTCATTACACTTATTTTTAGGATTATGGTATTTACATAATGGAATACAGCAGTGCATAGGATAACAGTTCTTATTTGAGGTAGGAAAGTATGAATTATCATGAAAACTTCTGTGCTACAGTGTAGTGATCAAAGTATTTTTAAAATAAAAAAAAAATCTGGAAGAGTAGATCTTAATCCTTGGGGTTACAATTTAAATCAGCACAATTTAGGTATGTGTTTGGCTCAATCTAAGACATCCTTTCTGGCTGGGACCATCTTACCAAAACTAATGTGCCACAGCTTCATCAAATCTAGATCAGATTTGTGCTGATAATTATTATGAATGCCCACTTGTGAGAAATGTCATGTAGAAAATATCTTCAGAACAGTTAGATGTAAAAAGGTAATCAGTCCCTATTAGCCCCTCCCATGCACCACTGGGAGTATGGAAATAAAGATGAAGAAAAGTAAATCCATGTGTATTTGTATGGGGGTTATGATCTTGCTTTGATTAGCACTCCCAAGCTCACTTTTTGGCTGCTGATCTTCCAATTTGTAGGTGTTGCTAGTTGAAATCTCACCCCCTTGGGCCAAACTGGGTGATCTTTTTATATAGCATAGAGTAATAGGATAATTCATGGGTATTTGACTCATTCATTACCAAGAGTTACTACAAAAAGAAAATGGACCATGGAAATAAAGACAGTAGAGTCAAGGCAAAAGAAAATATTTCAAATGTGGTTTAATACGGAATGTAACACCTTAGTGAAGTGAAAATGCAGTTCTTGAAAATTCTGTCTGTGTTAAAGCTACAGTGAAGTAACAGTATCAGTCTTCCGTTGACACTTCAGACATCTTATCCCAGCCTTACAAAATTTTCCCCTTGTGTTTCTCTCTTGTAAGTTATGTCCAATTCATAATCATCTACAGAAGAACAATATTTGTATTTCAGATATGAAAACCATGTTTGAAACTGCTGTTAAACATACTCCTTGTGTCTTTTACACTGTTAATGCAAGAAGAGGATTGAATATTTGGATCATATTCCAAAATCAGGATTTGAAGTTCATTGTATGTTTCTATATTGTTCTATTTAAGCATGATATTGCTATATTCTCCCTGGGTATTTCTGTTCTTAAAATAACCTAAACATTTAAATGGTTTCGATATTTTAGAAAGCTCTGTGGGGCTATTGATGTCTAATAACTCTAAGCTTACACATTTTATAATAGCTTAATATATCAAGGAGCAGTCAAATATTATTTTCAAGATAAAATACTTCAAGGAGAGTGAGAAGCATGAAAAAAAAAGATTGATTTCATTGTACTGAATATAATTGTAATTGGGCCATTAGCTGACAGAATTCTGTCCTGGCTAGGAAGAGATAAAATATGACATATGTGCACAAAAATGGAGGCTGGAAGATGAATAGGCCTTCTAGGGAGTTGATCTTTACAGATCAGATAAAGATTCTTCAGTCCTTTTTCTTGCAGTCTGCGCTACATCAAAGGCTCTTTCAGAGACAGTAACGTGCACTTGGAACCTGGGGACAAGACCTTCTAAAATGGACAGTTTTGAGATTGACAGGCAGATAGTATTTGAGGTATTTTTGTGGTTTTTGTTTTGGTTTTGATTTGGTTTTGTGTAATTTTTTGTAAACCCTTTAAAAGTTAAAGAAAAGTTAATAGGCTGATTGAGTAAATAACACTTTTGTCTTTTTGTATCTTTCTTTTCCAGTAGCTGTTTGTCTTTACAGTTAACAAGTCTCTTTGAAAGATTTAAGGAATTGTTAATGCCAGGCTACCCTTGACTTCTTTCAAAGATGGATTAAAAAAATGTATTTGTGGGCAGAGGCTGTCTTTCCTGGGATAATTGTTCTTTTATTAATGATCTAAGTATTCTGAAAGTTTCTGAAGAATAGATATTTAGGAAATAGCAAGGCAGTGAGCTGTTCTCATTCATTAAAAAAAAAAAAAAAGAAAAAATAAAAATAATTGTTTCACCTAGCAACATTTATTAAACAAATGATTGTTTAACCACAGTGTTTTCAAGCACCTTAAATTTGACATCAGCTACTGTGCCAATGACACTGGCTAAATCTAGCATCATTCCTTTTGATCTCCTACTTAGAAGCACCATCTCACAGCTGTTGGGCATTCTCCAAAAGCGTAGGAGTAGATGCTACAGCATATTATTAGCTTTTGCAAACCTCTGTTCCTCATCATGGTTTCTCAATTAGTGTACTACTTCAGAGTAATTCAAGTATCACTGCCATAATGTGAGAATCCTTTTTCTCCAGCAGACTGTACAAAGTAGGATTTTTTAAAAATACCTTGAAGTAAGTAAAAATGTTTGTTACATTATAGTTTTTTTTTCCTTTTCCCCTTTTTAGTGGTGTTTTGTTTTTCATCCTCTCTGTCTAAAAAGATGTTAAACAGAGCTTCATTCAAGGCCTGAGAACATCTTACAGCTTTCATCTTCACAGCACTCATACAGAGGCATGGAGTCAGAAATGATTAAAGCCTAATATGCAGAAATACTGTTTTGCATATTTGTTTCAGAACCATTTCTGCTTATTTTCTTACATATAAAAATACAAATCTCAACATTTTAGTGTTTGCTAGAGAAATCTGTAGGGAGCTGCAAAGGGTCATGGTGTTAAAGAAGGAGTTAGCTTATTACACCCTCATTGTAATGAGAGGGAAAATGGGAAATGTCAGGTGTCAGCCTGCTGTTGTGTTACTTCTCTGTTGGTGTTCTCCAGAGACTCCTCTATCAAAACAGGGAAGGCAAAACCTGACATTTGCATACCTCGAAAGGGAGCAGGCGTGATTTCTCTGAGAGAGATGAAAAATTAGTCTCTCCTTTTGTCACAATAAAGGGCAGAGGTAACTTGAGTTTGTTTCACAGTCTAACTATCTTCGACCCAGGAGTCCTGACTTCTTACTCAGGTTCTTAACAAAGGCGTCACTGTGGGAGCGCGCATGTCTCAGTCATTAGACTCCATGTCGCTATAGCAGGAGCGTTTCTCCTTGCACAGAAATGAGGAACTTGTCAGAACACCTTAGCTTCCTAAAATACTTTTTTTTTTGTCATTTATTTTGAATACACTTCCCTTATGTTTCCTAAAAATATCAGAGGTATTACACAGTAGAGAATGATTCTGGTTTTTGCACACACAGACTTCCTACCAGTCAACCCATATCTTTTGACATGATGCCTGCTTCTTGAAAATGAAGTCCTTGTGTGATCTGTGCCCTTGTGATAGCCTGCACATGAAAGTTGATAAGTCTTCTGCTAGAGATGAGCTGGGTAATCAGAGGCCTGGCTCATGCTCATTGTGTGTTTTGGTTTGGTTGAGCCAAGGAGCACAGCCCTTTTCTTTGTTCATCATTGTAACTGGTTGCTTGTGCTTTCATACGAGTTCGACTGCTTTAACAACCTTTAACCTTATGATCTGTACGCCTACCTCAAATGACAACTTCTCATTTTGGAAGCTATTTTTAGGTATAAAGAGCTGTTGAAATTGTGTGTAATGTTATTTAACAGGTTTTTTAGACACAGGATGGATTCTAACTTAAACCTGACTGAGAAATTCTTCAAGGAGAAGAATTTGTTGGGGAATATTCTTTTGTTTTTCTCCATTTGAGACCAGCTCCCTGCCTCCCCCCCCAAAAAAAAACCAAAAAACAAACAAACCCAAACAACCAAAACCTTTTACTTTTTCAATTTGCTTTTACCATTTTTGTTTTATAGCACAGTTTAGCTGAAGAATCTACCAACTTTTCATGAAGCTGAGGAATTTCAGGAGTGGCTGCAGTTCTTTCTGTGTAAAATTCGTAGTAATGTTAATGCTCAGTATATATTTTTCTTCATAATCCATTTCTCAGTTTGTGCATTTGGGTTCTACTATTTGTTGTGGAAAACAAGTGCAGTTCACTGGGTACATTAAGGTAACGAAGCAGACTGTGAGGGAAATCTGAGGGCAGTGTTAACTGCTGCTATTTACATGTGTCATAAGTGTCGTATCTTGCTTTGCTGCAATCTGGTGATACATGACTTAATCAGCTTGAACTCATCAGAGGATAGGCCAAATTTAGATGCAGAACTGCCTGTAGTGAGTGAAGAATTTAGATGGAGAAAATTGTTCTTGTCTGTTACCAGAAATCTGAAAATACTGCAGGTACCTGTCGTGTTTGCCCAGTACGGTCACAGGAGAGTTGTACTGTGCTTTTTCCCAGTGTAGTGCGTCAGATTATATTCTAGTTTTTCTTTTGTAAATGTGGTACTTGCCTGCTCCGAGAGTACCTCCAGTTGACAATGCTTGTAAGATGCCAGTAACTTTCTATTAGCTAAGAAACATTTGAGTTGACAATTAAACGAGTGGGGACACTTATTTTCTGTCATACAAGTTCATTGGGATTTTTTTGTTTATATAGGTGATTACAAATGAAAAAGAAAGGAAAAGGTCTTTAGTTTTGCTTTGTGAAATTATCAACCTGTTAGTTGTTAGAAGGGGGATAGGAAGTGCCCGCACGGGATCAGATAACAGAGCAGTTGCTATCCTGGATGGGGCTGAGGTGAGATTCTGGCAGCACCATCTCTTCAAATCCAGCTTACGTGAACTTTCTGATCATATTCCTTTTGGTTCTTAGCAAGAACTGACAGTTGGTTCAACTGCAAATGTGACTTGGACCACCAGTTCATTTTGTGTAGGAACTGGTCTGAAAATCAGAAGGATCATCAGGCTTCCTGTGTGCTTATAATTCACTTTCATCCTTAGTTACCTGGGGGTACAGCCAGACTACTTCTGTTAAAGGGACAAGGATTCCCCAGAAATGGTTGCTAAAATTTTTATTGGGTATAAAATAATTTAGTTCCCAAAGTAAGTCACTCAAGACATAGCTGAGTCCACATGCGTTCACACCAGGTAGCTTCTGCTTCACCGTGAGCCTGCTGGCTCTCAGGATGGGAGCTTGTTCTCCAGGGCTGCCAGCACTGGAGATGCTGTGCGCAGCTCAGCTGGAGAACACACGTTATGCTTGGCAACTTCTATATGCAAAATTGTAGTAAACTTCTCATAAGCATGTACAAACAGTTATTTTTCAAAGGCTTCTATTTTGGTGTGAGGAGGGGCATGTCACTAGCGCAAAAGATGTGGCTGTACAAGACTTTGACTTGAAAGAGCATCGTCTGACTATTCCTGTGTGCTGTGCTTTGCTTCCCATGGGGCTGAGTGGACAAGCTGGATTTCTTTCAAATTAAACAGGAAAAATGCCCTTTAGAAGCATGCTTGTCACTCTCTAACCGCTAATGTGTATTCAGTCCATGGGACCAGACTACAGCTAGTCCAAATTACTGAGTTTTTATGGCTCCCTAATAGTCACAGGAGATGTCAGTGCTTCCTGTAATTGAAGCTAAATAATTTAGTGGTGGAATAAGTGTCCATAATCCAGTGTTTTACGATTCTAATAAATACTTGTCATTGGATGGTAGATTAAATTAATACATATAAGGCAAGGTGGTGTGTGTAAGAAGAATTTTTAGAAGGATACTGATGGATTTTGAATTTAACTAGAACTTCTTAAATGACGTTGGAATGAGGGTTAAGCTGTTTAATGCATGATTACAGTACTTAAGCAAATAATACAGGAAATAGCATTTTTGAAATGAAATGGTCTTTACTCAAATACACATAATTTTCAAATAAGTGTAAAAAAGGGTAGATATGTAAAAATGGTATAAAGAAAACATGTATATGAAGAAATTAAAAAAGAAATAATTTGCTAGATGAAGAATCACAGAATCACAGAATCACAGAATGTTAGGGATTGGAAGGGACCTTGAAAGATCATCTAGTCCAATCCCCCTGCCGGAGCAGGAACACCTAGATCAGATCACACAGGAACGCATCCAGGCGNCATTCCCTTCATCATCTTTGTGGCTCTGCGCTGGACTCTCTCCAGCAGTTCCCTGTCCTTCTTGAACTGAGGGGCCCAGAACTGGACACAATATTCCAGATGCGGTCTCACCAGGGCAGAGTAGAGGGGGAGGAGAACCTCTCTTGACCTACTGACCACCCCCCTTCTGATACACCCCAGGATGCCATTGGCCTTCTTGGCCACGAGTAAATCAGTAAAACTAAAATGTATGTTCTCTCTTTCTTTGTCTTCAGCGCCTCGCTAAAGAAGCAGAGAAGTACCAAGCATCACACCAATGGAGGAATGAGTTTGGGGTAAGTTTCAGCTTTTCTCCTTTTAAACTTATTGAACTTTTCCTCTTTGAAATGTTAACTATATTCTTACAAAAATGTTGTTTATATATCCACCACAGAAAGACTCATTGACAATAAATGGGCATTTTTTTTTATTCAGTAAACAGAATCTCAGGCTGGGTTTCTAGAGAATAAAGTGGACTTTTCACTTCAGAAGCTCACAGGGAGCTTTGCAGACCCAGTGATGTAGCTCCGAGGTGTACACAAGACATCTGTTTGTTTTGACATACAAGGAACGATTACAGAGAAGACATCTGAGTGACAGTTACTATAAATTAAAAGTGTGCCACTCCAAGCACTGAAACACAGAATCATAGAAAAGATTTTTACAATATGTTTTTGCTTATGTGGTGGAAAAAAGCAGGAAAAAAGCTTGGTATAGAAGGATTTGGCTATCTACATGACTGTCTATATTGTGAGTCACAGACTATTTTTTTAGAATCTCTTTCAATACTCTAATAACTGCATCTCTTCTCTTCAATGTCTTAGTACTACTGGAAGAGACCCTAACCTTGTCAAACACTAAAATTCTTCAATCATTGCAGAATTTACTGAAAAACAAGTGAGATGATTGTAAAATGCTCAGCATTAATTCTTTATTCCCGGTCAAACCACATTAATATAGTGCTGGATGATTATAAGCCTGTTAATTTTAGGCTACAGTTCCCTGCTAAGTGTCAAAGTCATTACCTGTTCCTGCAGAAATAAAGGCAGATGGTGCTTTTATGTGAAGCTGCTACAAACCTAGGCTGTTTGCACATAGTGGCACACAGATAAATCCACAATGGTTTTCTGTAATGTCCTTTCTGATCCAGTGTTCCTCAGACACTTGAATTCAGAGATCTGAAAACAAACAGACAAAAAAGCCCCTAAGGTCAGCCCGAACAATTCAGATAAGATTAACTGGCTTTTTGGAGTGCAAATAGTGTCTGGACACAGCCTGAGTGCTTTTAAGTGTGCTCTCTGCACAGGCACAGCTTCCAATACACAGTAAAACACAGAATGCTTATTCCATAGGGATGTAATAATGAGAGTGCTACAGCAAGCTTTTCTCCTAATCTGTCTCTCTTTTGAATAGAAAACAAAACCTGCAGGTCTGATAGACTCACTGCAGAACAGTGTGAATATAGTCAGATGTTCTTTCTTATCATTTTACTTTTTACTGTAGACACTGGCATCACATCAACAGCATCTTAGCTTTTGGTTTTCTTTTTGCGCTTTACTTGCAGTAGAAGTCAGGCATTGGAGAGAGGCCTCTGGTCTTATCAGAATTCATTGCCAAGGAGAGATTTCAAACTAATTTTGAAATGTGATTTTGTACTAATGTTGTGGCTCAGGCAAAGACTTTGGTCAGAATAAAATAATAATAAAAAAATGCATTTGGATTTATAATAAAGTAACTGCAAACTAGGCTTGTGCTTTAGTGTTTTGAATTTTGATGAACAGTGTGCACCATATAATAACCTTGACATTAGGTTATGCAATTAAATTTCAAATAAACCTATTAAGCTTCCTATAATTTTTTTTTTCAGTTTTTGCCAGAAGTAATCTTTCTTCTCTTCTGGCCTACTTTTTAGAAAATGTCTGCTCAAATTAGTTTGCACACCGATCTTTCTGATAAACTTAATTTTTACTGGAAGATTTATTCTCCTAATGGCCGTGATGGAAAATAGAAAATATACTGTAAAACTTTCTGCGGATGAGAATTCTTAAATTATTTCTGACAGCATTATGAATGGTCTTCATCATGCCGTACAAGGTTTGTTTCTTGTCCAGGATTTGGTTTTGTGTGGTGGAAACCCTTCCAGCAGCATCACACATGAGTCACTGTAGAAAGAAACTCTTTGGGCTAATCTATTTCTGCTTCTAAGGAGCTCGTGATCAGCAACATCCCTGACAATTCGGTTGCAGCTGAATAGTAGCCTCTGGAGTTTTAGGGAGAAAATATCACAAACATTCCTTTTGGGGAAATATATATGGGCTGACTGCAGTGGAACAAATCCAAATGAGGAAGGGCAAAGAGGGCTGGTCCAGAGAGAGCTACAAGGGATGTGTCAGCCAGAAGACTGCCAGAGTGCTTGTTCTAACAACTTATTCCAAATAGTTTTGTACACACATGCACAGACTGCAGTAAAAGAAGTGTGTAAGCATTAAAGATTTTATTTTGCAGGTTAGTATTGCAATATAATAAAAATTCGGCATCCTCAGATGAGGTCTTTAGCTAGTACCAAGGAAATATTTTTTTTTCCATTTCAGCTAATAATTTTGTGTAAAAACTGTCAGAACTGTCTAAAGGAGAGAATTTGCTTGCCTGTTGGAAAAAAAATTGTGACTAAACCACTGACAGAAATACAGTTCCACATCTACTAAAATCCTCTTTCCTACTAATTGTAGCTGAATGAGTGTAGAATTTCTTCCAATATTTCTAGTACTATATTACATTAAAATCCAGCTGCTACTTCAAGAAGACCAAACAAAGAAAAACAAAGTGAAAATTTTAAGATTTGGCTTTTTGACCAAAGTTTAAGAATTTTAAAATTTTATTTTAGTTTTATCTGAAATTGTTCATGCTGATGAAAACAAAAATTATCCATAAACACAGAAATCTCAGATTGATGTGAATTTGAACCTGGGAAGCTGTGACCCAGCAACTTCTTGAACAGCAAATATCTGGTGTTTGCTAAAGTATTTTCTTATTCCTATGCTTCTGTCACCTTGTTTAGTTTTCTAATTATGCAAATTGACACTGGGGGCTATACATATTATTTTTATTAATAAATTAATGGCAGGTGGATATTGAATGTCTCAAGAACAAAAATAAAAATCTAAAATTAGTAGAGCACGTGTCTTACATATTTACCATTATGTTTTAGGTGACACAAACAAAGATAATAATGGATTCTGATATTTTGCATTGATAACTGAATATCACTATAATTTTGGCAACTACTAATTTACCAGAAAGTTCAAAAATATTCAAATGCATATTAATTAAGAATAATAATTAAGAATACTGTATGTCTTCTGAATAAAAAGGAATATTAGATTGTAACATGTTATTTCCTGATTGAGCACAAAATAAAATAAGTATCTGAACTGCAGTTTACCTCTACACCCCTAAAATAACACTTACCTGTTAGAAAATTATTACGTCTTTAGAGAATATTTGTAAAGTTTATGAAGACAAATCCAAAACGCCTAGCTTCAGGAGGATGAATAAATGCCATTCTCTGCTTCCTCCATCAGTATTGCCCAATTCCCTAGCTGCATGTACAGCTGGAGAAATAAAACCTACTTTAATGTTTTTAGATTAATGAAGTTACAAATCAGAGGTAGAAACCAGCATTTCTAAAGGAAACAGCCTTGTCAGTTTGGATTTTCATGTATGCTGCAGAGTGAAAGGGGGCTGGTTTTGACACTTGTGATGGTCCAATTAGTTTTCTGGCATAGAGATGGAGGAAAAAAATTGTAAGTGAATTGGAAGGAGGGGAGAATTCTGTGTGAAATAATTGCTGTTATTCCCCAAATGGGTCTTCTACAATTACATTTGATACCACATTTGATTGCCTTGCAATGCTTGGTTAACTAAAGCAATTTTGTTTCCAGTTAGGTTGCAAAATTAATTGTACTTACACATGTATAAACATAAGGGATATCTCATTTGTATCTTAACAAGGGGAGTCTTTATAGATGGCCTATTAGCATCCACTTATTTATATGAAGACTGAAACTCAGACTTTTAGGAATTGATTATCACATTAAAATGCCACATGAAAACTCCTTTCAATATGCCTTATCTTTTAACCAATAGTGTCATTTTATCTTCTTCTGTGTAAATGATGATTTCCTGAATCCTGGTGTTTCTGAGATGGCATTTGCTGTGATGGTAATGTGTGGGCTGGTATTTATGTATCAACTAGGCTTAAAAGTAAAGACAGAAGGTCATGGACATTTTACTTTGGAATTATGATCTTTATTGATGACCAAGGCTCAGTCTGTTCCAGGGTAATGATCCCGGAGCAGCAAGAGTCCCAAAACTGCACTCACGGAACGGAAATAACAGTCCGAGCGTCCCAGACCGAGAGCTGACCGGGGTGGGGGGGAAGGCCTTGGGAGAGTGACCAGGTGGAGTGAGATGACCCAGAGCAAAAGAGATCTGGAACCAAAAAAAGGGATGATCTTCTGGAGGGTCCTCACCTATATACTGGGCACGACGTGTATGTTATGGAATAGATTATTGGCCACTTTGGGTCTCAACCCCAAAACTAAGATCAAATCCTGGGCTAGTAACTGGGACTGTGCTCCCTCACAGCTTCTCCTGTTTTCAGACAGCCAGAGAAGCTGAAAGACCTTGGCAGCCGCCTAAACATCACTTTTTATCAGCTTTCTTCTGAGCACAAATCCAAAACACAGCCTCTTGCTAGCTATTATGAAGAAAGTTAACTCTGTCTCAGCTTAACCCAGGACAAAGATTAAAAGGATGAATGAGATAAACCAAGACTCCCATCAAACAAATTGATCCAAGAGGTCGCTTGCAAGAGCAGAGCAGTAGTAGGTGTTTTCTCTGTTTGTGTTTTCTGAAGACTGCAGATTTTTGCTTTCAGGACTGTCTGTAATTTGTAGATGTTACAACAATGCTAAAACATTGGATGTAAAAGCCTCTGCTGGAAAACAAGCAAACAAGCCAAGGAACTTTCAGCTTTAATACTGCTTCGTTCTATAGAGATAGTTTAGTAAACATGCTTTGTCTTTTGAAAGAGGGAAAAAATCTGTGGAGAAAACAAACTCTAAGATTTTTTTCTCTCATATCATCAGAGAGAGGATACAACTCTCATATGGCTTGTACCTCTGATAGTCCTCTTGTCTGCAAAGAGCATCTGTGCCAATGATACTGTTCAGGCTTGGATCCACACCTGGGATATAGGGAATTGGTCTCTACAGGCTCAAAAGTAGCTGTGGGATCCTTTCCCAGTAGAGTCAAATATACTTCTCAATTTTGTAGAAGTTTTGACAACACTAAACGGGCAAAATGTCAAAGCTGTCTATCTTCACACAATACTCTGATCCAAAACACAGTGAAATAAATCTTTGATTGATTTTAATTCATTTTGCATAAGGCCTCACACTTCTAAACCCTATGTGATTAGGAAAGAAATACGCCAAATGATTGATTTAAATTGACAGGCAGATGGTCAAGGTTTTAGGGAGGATAGTATTTTATTCTCTGAAGGGCTGTGTGCCACCTTCTCTTCTGTGACATATAGCTTTCATTTGTGTATAATTTAAACTAAATGTGCCATATCTCACTGAAAGGAATGAAGTTACCTTCTTTCTGTCAGTGCTTCTTTGCACTTTGACAGCTTTCTACTCAGGGGACAGAGCTCTGGCTGTGCACTGGGAGGGGTAGGAAGGTGAGGTGCAGAGGAAATAAGAATGAATCATATTTACTGAAACTGAGTAGGTTTAGGGGTCGTTCCAATGTTTATTTGATGTTTATGAAATCACTTATACCTTTTTGGTTTGTAAGAATTCAAGGTGAGTAATGCAGAAACAGGCATTTCTGCAAGTTTTTCAATAGTGAAACGAGACAGGAGATACAGCAGGTACAGCATTTGAAGCACTCACACCTTACTTTCCTAGGATCTCTGTAATTAGTAAGAGATTCATCTTACCGTAGAAATTCACTGTGAACATGCCCATGCTGCAGCCTCTGTGGAGACATGTGGCACAGGCTTCACCAGATGAGTGCAGAGTTTGTCTGGCATTCCCTACTGGGAACAGGATTGCATTGTCCATTTCTCCATCTCCAGCATCGTGCGCCTAATGTTCAGATTTTTATTTTCACGAAGTCTCAGCAATGCCTTCTGGTTTACAAATTCCTAGGGGGCACTAGTTAGAGACAAGAAATATGTCTTAAAGGCAAAAAAAAAAAATTCCAGGTCATCAGAAAACTTTTAAAGGGTAATGCCTCCTGCTAGCTTGCCTAGACTCTCTCAGATGAGTCTGTGAATCTAGAAATCATTGACTTCCTCTAAAATCTGGGTTGCCATGGGAGAGCTCTTCCATGCTTTTGTTCTTTTACATGAGATCTAATGTAATCCTGTATAAGGATAACCCCAATATAAGTGTTGGTGTGAGTAATCATTTGAACACATTTGTAATCACATTTGTAATCCTTGGTTTATTTATCATTTCACACTTAAGGAATTTTAAACCAATTAGGAAGTTACTAAAAACTGTAGCTTTACATTGGAATTAAGATTTCTGTTACATCTTTTGGTCTTTAGATTTTGGTTATTTATCATCTCTTAATATGCTTACATTGAGTACAGGACTGTGACTTTATAATATAAATCTTTGCAAGGATCTCAGCTGGGCAGTGAAGTGCCTCCCTGGTAGTTAACTTGCCAAAAAAGCTTTCAGAGTAAAGCGAAGAAACACCTTCAATCATTGTTGAATCTTTCAAGCATTCCATTTTATCTGAAGAATCAAATATGCTAGAAGACATCTAATCAAATATGATAAAAGACATCTAATACTCTTTTTACTTATTGACCAGGCAACTCATTTTAAAAATGTGCAGCTTCTGAAAAAGGGGTGGAGGGAAGGAGCTGGGAAAGAGAAAAAGAAAGGAAGGTGTGATTTCTCATTATTCAGACACCATACATATGCATTATCGCCTCGTTTTGAATGAGTCTTTAATGTGCTTTCTGAACAAACATCTTATTAAAAGCAAGGCGTACTATTGTACTCAGTTTATTAACACCCTGTAGGTTCTGTATACAATAGAGAAGTATGATATGCTAAGAAAAGCTTTCTGCAGGCTGTGCATATTTTCTAAGAGTTCATTTAATTTGTAGTGCAGATGAGGCTAACTAGCTTTGATTTTACCTTTCACCTTGAAATTCAGTTGCTAATGCAAATCTGTGATAAGTAGTTCATAGCATTTCTTTACTACCTTTGGTTAATCAGTAAAATCAATTAGAAATGGACTTCAAGGGTTCTGTTTATTTTGTCTGTAAGCATCTTTACCAAAGATTTTCAGCTCAAAACTAGCAGTATCTTTCTCCTTGATTCATTCTTGCCAGTATAACTGGGATCTAACTAGTTTCCTCTGTTCCTATCATTTCCTGAGCAAACTAATTTCCCCTGTTGCTCATCACGTTCATGTTATCCTTTTTTACATTGAATTTAGGAAATGCACCATTTTGGAAAGAGGAGTGTTAGCCTACTTAACTCTGCTGGTTTTGAATTACTAATCAGAGAAGAGATTTTTTTTTTTAATTAAGAGAAAAACCTGATATAACTGAATATGCACAAAGTGTGAATCAACGTAATAAGACAGTACCATTCAAACCTAGCTTTGCATAGTGGAGGCAGACTTCTAAAAGATTGAGAATTTCAGAAAATATTAGAAAGTTTTGCAACTTACTTCAGAGAAGGAATGCCATTCATAATGACAAACCTTGGAGATTTTTCTTTAAAAGCAAATTAGACCACAATTTATTTTAAATGTTTCCAACCCAAAAGGGTCAAATAATGGGAATATATAGGGTTTAGGACTGCACATTTAATTTCATATTAAAAATAGAGCCTTTCTGAAACTCTGAGATGAGTGGGTTGGATTTCTGGAGTTAGAGGTGTTTGTGTTTTTCTTCACTCCATTTCCTTCTATTTTTTCAAATGATAAAACTGCAAGCTTACCTTGTTCTTTTACCACAGGATTCTTGTAAGATACTAGGTGAAAATTCAGGCTGCCTTTTGCATAACTCATCATCTTTACAAAGAGAAAAAGGAGCTAACATGGAATTTGGGAGTTTTAGGTATTTAAAAGTTTGTAGGACTGAGAAATGTCATGAAATATCATTTTTTTTAATTAAAGACAAAGCCTAATGACTTAGGGGAAAAAAAAAAAAGCATTTTCTAGATATTATGTANAATTAGACCACAATTTATTTTAAATGTTTCCAACCCAAAAGGGTCAAATAATGGGAATATATAGGGTTTAGGACTGCACATTTAATTTCATATTAAAAATAGAGCCTTTCTGAAACTCTGAGATGAGTGGGTTGGATTTCTGGAGTTAGAGGTGTTTGTGTTTTTCTTCACTCCATTTCCTTCTATTTTTTCAAATGATAAAACTGCAAGCTTACCTTGTTCTTTTACCACAGGATTCTTGTAAGATACTAGGTGAAAATTCAGGCTGCCTTTTGCATAACTCATCATCTTTACAAAGAGAAAAAGGAGCTAACATGGAATTTGGGAGTTTTAGGTATTTAAAAGTTTGTAGGACTGAGAAATGTCATGAAATATCATTTTTTTTAATTAAAGACAAAGCCTAATGACTTAGGGGAAAAAAAAAAAAGCATTTTCCAGACATTATGTACTTAAAGTATACAAAGAACTGATAGTCCAAGAACAGTGGCTTACACAGTAGTTGAAAACAGAAAAATCTTGATGTCTGTAGTATTGTGCAGCTGAAATACAATAAAAATTTTATAATAAGAGTTTCATTCTTCATTGACTTTAAAATGCGCTGGGAGTACTACACAATCCTATTACTGAGAGCTGCATTTTGCTCAAGGGATTTGGAAATTCTTATCCTTCTGTCCCCTGAGTATAGTGTTATTCTCATTAGAATTTAAAGAAAAGATGATTCAAGTAGTGGCAGATGTTTCTATAGGCTTCACACAAAGCAGGAGATGTGCATAACACAAGCATAGAGAGTCTTCAGACGTTAGCAATATTCTTCTAGTAGCATTCTTCTACAACATGCAAAGGAACAATTAAAAAAATCTACCTGATTTGGCCAGAAGTGTGGGCAGTTAAGTATTTGTTTACTTTTCTTCAGTTCACTTTTGCTATCAGCTATGAAAAAATCAGGACTGTATAAAGAAATAC
Source organism: Syrrhaptes paradoxus (assembly GCA_013400615.1). NCBI lineage: Eukaryota > Metazoa > Chordata > Aves > Pterocliformes > Pteroclidae > Syrrhaptes > Syrrhaptes paradoxus. Next base: position 37,575 of record VZTO01008183.1, on the reverse strand, counting down.
ACAAACAACTCTAGGTCTCATTGGAGGGACACTAGGATTTAGCAAGTCTTGAAAGCTCTAGGCAAACTCTGTGACTGCCTGTAATTTATGTGTTTATGGAAAACAGCATTATTCTATTTTCTTTTCCCCAGTTGGTAGTCCCAAGTCATACTGCACTGAAGTACTGTGTATTGTAACTGTCTTGAAAATATGAAGAAGAAATATAAATATGACTATGCTAATCCAGAACAGATCTTAGCTTTTAAAAATGGATGAATAATCCCTGATGAATAATTAATTCAGGCAGGATTCTTTTCTTAGTCCTTTGGGCATTACCACTCCTCAAGAGAAGAACTTGAGTTTTACATTTCTTAAGAGTTACACATGGGAACAGTAAAACTAAGGAGCTTGCCTCTATTGATATTTCTCTGTGCCTACATAAAATTCTGGTGCATTCTCCTGATAAAACTTTTTATGCTTTGTGTGTGATTTTTTTCTCCACCTGAGAAGTGAAAGAAGACTTCCAGCAAAAGTTTTCTGCCAGACAATGTTCTCCATATAGGCAAGTTTGATTTCATCCAATTTGCTATGGGTATAGTAGTTTAAATGACTTTGAGACTTAAAATATTTTAAAATACACATTGAGTAAGTATGTAGTCTTATCATAGCACTTCCTCACCCTTCAGATAGAACATTTTAGTTTTATTGTACTAGTATATGCAGGCATTTTGTGCTAGGGTTTTCTTACTGCAGCAAAGGGTGTTGTTTTTTTTTTTCCTTTAATGAAGGATACCAGTAGAAGAAAAAACATGGGCTGGGTTAAGACTGAATCATTTCAAAAATAATATCAATACATTTCTTAATCCCAAGTGATGGTTATTGCCATTTCTTCTGCTGGCAGCTGACTTGGAAAGAGATTTTTTTGCTTATTATGGGGGAGCACAGGACACAAAAAGATTTAATTCCAAACACTTCCAGTTTCCCTCTTGGTTTTTCCTCATCCCCCCACTCTCCCCCATGCAATTCTGGGTCAAAGCTTTGCTTGAGACGGGTACCATGCATTAAGTTGGATATTGGGGAAAACATAGTAAGCCCTCTCACAGCATATATGTGATTCTACAGAGCAACACTGTTAAGTACAGTCCAATCTTCTTTGGGTAAGACATTTATGAAACATAACTGTAAAGATCTGACGATATTAACATTGCTGCATAAGACTTTCAGCTCATTTAAGTCATGTTTTAAGATTCTGCATTCGAGGTGGAGAGCTGCTGAATGGTAAAAAGGAAAACTGGTGGATAATGCAGGAAATGAGGATCACAGATAATTTTTGAGTAGAGCCTAAAGCTGTAGCTCATTCAGCACTTTCTAACTCCTGCAAAGCATAGGCTGGGGAGCAAAAGACAGAGGGCCAGCAGTGCCAGCCTGACTACTGTAGTAAGGCTTTTGTAGGCAAAGTGACCTGTGATAGCAGAAGCAATCTCGAATCTGTATGTTTTTCTGTGCTTAACCTGTTCTTGTTAGTGCATATTTCATGCACAGACATGGATGGAGTCTTCATTCTGGCTCCCTGAGACATTTTTCTAATAAATAAGTTCAAGACTGGAACTAGACTACATTTCTAAAGCTTACATCTATAAATATATATTGTTGAATAAAACAAATCCATGGACCTGACTGTTGGACCAAACTAGACTTGGTCTTGTGCTGTCTCTTGGTGATATCTAGGAGGCTCTAAGCCATAATATGTGTGTGTTTGTGTACTTTTCACCTGAAAGTTTCTGAAATAATGGGAAGAAAGTGGTGCAGCTTAGAAAATATTTTTAAGGCATGAAACCAGGCAGTTTGCATGCTTCACGTGCTACATCAGGACATGTAAGATTATTTGAGGGTATAAAACCTGTTGAGATAACATCAGAAAGCGAGACAGGGTATAACCTTGTACAGGCTTGCCTGCACAGCCAGTTGAGAATGGTTCCTGGTGCATGCTATGCCACAGAATGTTTCTGGATGTTGCTTAGGTGTCATGAGGGCAGCTGTAACAAGCACAATATGGATGAGTAGCAGTTTGTGTTCGCGGCTGATCTGTGTTTTATTCTGAAACACGGGCATCATACTCTCGGCAGAGAATAAAGCATGCTCTATCCAGGGAAGTACTGTGATTACAGATCAGTAAACAGCCTGCATCAAGAATAAACACCAAGAGGAAATGCTGTTCAAGAGAAAAAAATTTTCTTTAGAGCAATAGATATATACCAGTTATGGATAAGTTTAGCTTGAAAATTGGAAGAAGGAAATCCATCAGTTTAATGAGTTTCTTGGACTTTCTACCAATAGCAGTGGGGTAAATATCCCACTATTTTCATGAACTGAATTATGATATTATAAATTATGCTATGATTATGAATTATGAATATTGCTGTTATGAAAATGAACTATGACATGGACAGCAAGACTGGATTTCATTTGCAGAATCATATTGGTAGGTTTTGCTGACACAAGAATAGTTCACTGAAGTGGTTACATGTACTAGTAAGAGCAGAGCAGTGCAAATCCTTACATATTACTGAACTTGGGGTACGTTCATCAAGAAAACAATGCCCTTATATCAATTCATTCACCTTCTCACATCATCTATATATTCATAAGGAAATATTAAAAAAATACAAACGAATATGTCAAAACCTTTTACCTGTGCATGAGAGCTCTGAAGTACTATATTTGCAAGAGTTTTAAATACTTTAATATGAAACAGATGAAATTGTTTTCTTTGTTACTTCAAGATAACAAGAGTTAAAGCTTACACATTTCTGAGTCTAGAGAAAAAAGCTGGCACAGCTATTCCAAAGCTTCTTTCCAATTAAGAAAGGGAAATCCACCCATGCACTCAGTGGTTAAGCCAGGGAGCAGCAAGGGCTGTCTGTCAATGGTTCCGGATATGGTGAGTGAAGAACCAAACCCAGGGTCTATCTAGGGGCTGCCATCAGAAGGAAAAGGGGATGGAGCCAGGGAAAGAAATGCACTGGAGCTTAGCCACAGTATACATCCAAGGGGTCTGTCCTAGTGTGGAAATCCATCTAGGATATGGGGGACACTCTTTATCAGGGATTGTAGTGATAGGATGAGGGGTAACTGCTTTAAACTGAAAGAGGGCAGATTTGGATTAGATATTAGGAAGAATTTTTTTTTTCCTATGAGGGTGGTGAGGCACTGGAACAGGTTGCCCAGAGAAGTTGTGGATGCCCCGTCCCTGGAGGTGTTCAAGGCCAGGCTGCATGAGGCTTTGAGCAACCTGGGCTAGTGGGAGGTGTCCCTGCCTATGGCAGAGGGGGTGGAACTCGATGATCTCTAAGGTCCCTTCCAACCCAACCCCCAACCCAAACCATTTTATGATTCTGTGATATGGGGCCAGAGGCAGGGCTGAGCAGGCCTTCCCAGCCCCTTGCTGAGGCAGGGACTGAGGAGCCCAGGCTGAGCTGAAATAAGGCTCCTGGGCCCGTGGGTGGGTAGGGGAGGTCTCAGGGTGCTGCTCAGTGCCAGGCGGGATTGTGGGAGCCTGCAGGGCCCTGGGACACTGCTTGTCCATAGGTGAATATTAGTGAATGTCGGGTCTGACCTGCTGCTACCACTGCAGGNGGAAGGATTTCTCCAAAAGAAAAGAAAAAGAGAAACAGGAAAAGGGAAAGAGGAAGAGAAAAAGAGAAAGGGACAGGAAAAGGGAAAAAGAAAAAAAAGACCGCAGCCAAGTTTAAAAATCTGCAATCCTTGCTTCTGATTCTGTGCACAATTCCAGATTAATTGACAAGCAAAAATATGAAATAAGCCATAATGTACTTCAGCAAAATTTTCTAATCTTGCTTGTGTTTCTTTATATAACCTTGTGTTTGAGTATCTTTCTTTTTACTATGACCAGTTTTTTTTACCATTTCTTTTTCAGTTTTTACTGTTACAAAACCACAAGACAATTAAAGAAGAATGTGGTTTTGGTTCTGTTTGTTTTTTTCCCCTCCTAGTTTAGTAGTGAACTATTGGAGCATTTTCCAGAAAAGCATTGGAGGCTGTAGCTAGCATCTCTGTTTCCTCTGTTTTTGTTTGTTCCCCATTTTCAAAGAACATTTGTTTGGTTGGTTTTACCTGTGTTTCATAGAACTCAGGAACAAAAGAATCCAAACTGAACACAGAACTGAGAAAAAAGCCCTCTGCTATCTCTAGAAAATGACAGGACTGGGTGGTGAAAAGAAGTTGCATCCTTGCACTGTTAAAAAAGAATATGAGAATATAAAATTGTACAGTTCGCTGTCAGGTGATGTATGAGATTCCCTGAAATAAAGGAGCTTGCACTTGTGGCAGTGCAAAAGCTCATCCAAGAGCCTTACCCTGCTGACTCATCTGAACCACCTCTTTCAGAAGTCTGTGTATCTCTGTATTTCTTTGCAGATTGTGGCATAAACATCAAATAAATGGCAAGTAAAAACCCCTGCCGTGATTTGTGGAAAAAAACACAACTAAGTTTTCATTTAGTGCAGTTGTTAACATAGAGAATGAGAAAAATAACACCAAGATGTTGATACAAGCTCTGAAATCTTACTGGTCTGCATAAATTTCAGCATACCAGTGTAATAGATTCAATAATTAAGAAGAAAAGTAATTATGTTTTAACTATTTTTGATATGAACCTTTTGCTTGTAGTGATTAACTGGAAAAGTCTTAATCATTTTATGTTAAATAGGAAAATGAATGACGTTTTCCAGCTGCTGGCTTGTCTCATGCTACTGAGCTGCTTCCAAAATAAGGTGTACTCACGGAGCTTTGCTTTGTTGCAGTGACTGAGTGCAAGACATGCACAAAACGGACGTCAAAGCTGAGTAATTAAATTATGATTCCATCTGTTCTTTATTAATTAGGTGAACATGGGATATTTCTTAAAGCCTGGTAGCTGCTGTCCACATTTACTTTCTTTCTAAGACATCAGAGATCTATCAAAATTGTTTAAAGTAAAATCTTAAAGAAGTGGGTAAGATTTATCTTTGTGAGACGGCCATTAAAATACTTGAAAGTCAATGTGCCAGACGCACTTGTTTTGTGTGTGAACCACAGCTGTCTGAAAAGAGGACGTGGTCTGAGATGCTTTACCTTTTAGAAAGGTACTTTTCACACTTAGGAGGAAATGGAGAGGTTTGGTTGTTTATTTCTAATTCTCATGCAGATAGTATAAGATAAGTTACAGCAATTAGTTTTCTATATGCTATATTGTGTATTTTGTGGGGACACTTTAAGTGGTTCAATAAACCAAATTAAGAATTTATGCAGACAGAAAGAGAAACCAAATGCTTTAAAAAAAATTATTTGAAATCTTTAACTTCACAGGCTAGTGTCAGTTACTTAAGATGTGACTCAAAGTTTGGATCAGTCTTTCATAATTTTTATATATAAATACATTTTTCCTGTGTTACACGGTGTTGTAATGCTCAGGAAATAATAGTGTGTGTTTAATTTCCTTGCACAAATACAAGTTATAATCTCTTTGTATTTTTGTTTTTACATACAGAAAAAAAAGAGGAAAGAAAAAGATGTATAAAATCCTCTCCTGCTGCAATTTAAGACAATCTGCAAAATGTTGTCAGTTTTTCTGTTCCATTGAGATTCTTAAAAGACATTTTATCTGTGTGTTTTTCCTTAGAATTTGGTTACAGTGACTTTGTGTAATATATTCCTTGTCATGTACTATTTCTTTGAGAAGAGAGAAATAGAGAATAAAATTAAATAGAGGAAATTTCTGTTTTTGCGGAACTGTTTTCAGCCATTGGATGTATTCTCAAAGCACACATATGTAAATATAAACATTTAGTTTTACACATTTTTCTGTACATGCTTTTTGTATCTGTCCTGTTGTGTCATTGAATTTTGATTAGTTGCAGTGCAAACTTTAATAAGTTTGTTAGACTTATGTGGGATGTATTTAGATTATTTTCATGGTAAGAGTGTGGAACTGGAAGGGAGAATAGGCTTGTTTATAGAATAGCAATGTCCATTTTATTGACAGAAGTAAAAAAATATTTAAGAACATGCTCTGCATTGTATATACTTATAAATACTTAAGTAGAAAAGTTAGAATTCAGTTACTTATGGCCATTAATTGTTTAATATGTTAGAAAGACAGAGGGCTTAGGAGAATATAAATTAACTTGTATAATACTGGCAGTTGTAGCTTATGGTGTTCCCTTTTTTGTGGTCTGTTCTTTATATATTTTATCTTACCTGGCTATCATCTGATAAAAACACAAGCGGTAAGCAAATCAAGGCTTCTCCACTGAGAGCTCTGGTCTCCTGTCATGATCTATCAGCATTTTTCATTAGCTGTGGCTCTGCTCCGCACTAATTAGTTACATCAGCTTCTGATTGACTCCAAGTGTGGTCTAACTAAATATGAATCTGCATGCAAAAAGTGGTAAAAATATAATTTTAAAAATAGACATGAACATTTATCCTCAGGTTCTATGTTCTGGGGTTTGAGCTGATGAAGCTCCAGAGAGATATCATAGGGACTGATGACCTCAGGACACAGCTGGTTTTGGATAAACCTTGGAAGATACCTGATGTTCTCAGTCACCGTTATGGATAACCAAGAAACTACCCTCTTGAGTTTTTCCTTTACTGTAGTGCCATATCCCTGAAGGCTAGATTCCTTTTAAATATTTTGTAGTCACTGATTGCAACACTCCTAAATATTATGTTGTTTGTTGGCTATAATGAATAGAACACAGTAACAATGTAACAAATGTAAACTTGTTACCTTTGGGACCAATTTTATTATAGGTTTGCCCGTTACTTGGTAAAAAAATAATTTCCTCATAGTTTTTTGCAGATTTGTTGGGGTTGGAGAACTGACATATTTTCTGTATTCATTTTGATTGTGCAAGATATGTAAGTACACATAGCCCAGTCCATTACATCCTAGCACCTACATTTGTATGAAATCAGAATGCTAATGCCAAGATACTACAATTCTGATTTAAATTCATGTCCAAATTGTTTAACTAGCCTTCTGTACTATACTGGTCCTAGTATTAGCAAAATAGATAATCTGCAATCATTTTAGAGATATTTTCTTTATTATTATTTATTTTATTTTTATGTTCTTTCATCAACTAAAGAATGTAACACTGAATAAATTAAAACAAACATGCTTTGCTGCTTTAATTAAACAGATAGGATAGTGTGATATAGAGGTTAATTAGCTGCTAACAAATTAATTTCATTTTCCCACCTGGAAATCTGCTTTGTAATCGATTGCATTTTGCCTTATAAAAAGGAGCCTTTCACACTTGATTATACTCTGAGGAAGTTACTGTGATAAGAAGATTAGCAGTTTCCTGAGCCTTTTGGAAGAATATAAAAATAAAAAGGATTTAGAAGAATTTTGTTTGTCACAATCATCTCTGCCTACCTTACTTTTGACTTAGAGGACTGGAGAAGGAATACAGAAGGCGGTTATTTGTATCTCTTTATGTGTGCAACCAGTTCTTTTAAACTCGGTAACTCCTGAAGAGTCTCCTTTTGATTTTCTTTACTCTTCATTTGTGGCACATGCAAGTACGTAAAATCCTAGTTTTTTTGTCATTCTTTTTGGGGAGATGGTGAAATTATTGGCTTGAAGACAGGAGTACTCTTTCTAATGTATTTTATGCTTCTTTTGGAGGCTGTGCACGCAACCTTAATAACTTCACTGGTTCTCTTTTTTTTCTCACTAAATGTATAATGTAGCATAATATGGACATTGGGAGAAAAAAAACAGTATCAACACCTGCTTACCGTACCCTGTAAAATATGTTTTTCTCATGAGCTTTGAATGTGATGTAAAAAACAACCTCTTACTCAGCTTTACTAATTATAAATTCCACAAGACAAATTAAATCAAGCATGGTTAAAATCAGCATGTAATTGGATATGGTCACAGTGAGAAAAGGAACATGAGACAACATGCAACTGTGATGGTCATGTCATTAAGTGGACCAAGTGATGGATGGGCTGTGGCAGTGCAATCTTTGCACGCAGAAGCTCCCCATGCACAGAATTAGCTGAGACCGGTCACGGTGCCGGTGAATCTGGCCAGCCTCAGGTCTGGGCTCTGGGATGTGCCTTGGCACTGGTGGGGACTGGTCCCACCTTGATGCTTGGCTTTCCTGGCATGTCAAACATCCATGGCAATATTTCCTTACAGCCTCTGGTACTGGGGTTTTTTTTTATAGACCGGTGTCACAGGATGGCAGTCAAATCAGTCCATGCTTTGTCATGTTTTTCCAGCATCTCAGGTGTTCTCTTGTCGTTCACTGATGCACAGTCTGTACCATGGCTCGTTACACTCGCTCCATGTTTGCACTGCTCTGTGTACCACAGCTCACCACACTCAGCCTTGTGCCCTGGGCTGTGGCTTCTTGTACTTGGCTCTTGATCAAGGCAAGGTCGTGATGCTCCTCTGAGCTATAAGAACTTAGAAGTTGTAATAACATAAATATATGATCTCCCTTTTATAACACGTATTTACTCTTATAAATATTTTCATATTGTGCCTACCTTAAGCCATGAAAAATACCACATTTCAACTGGAGTCCAATCTATATGGGATATGCATTTAAATAGCTTTTGCATTTTAAAAATACACTCTATCTTAATGTATTTCTTTGCAAAAATTTTGTGTTTGATTTTTTCAGTTTCATTTTCATTGTATAAGTTTCTGAGTTTTAGCTGAACCATTCATATTAAATGTGTTATTTCACAAAATATATCATCAGCCAAAGTGAGGAAGCAAATGTTGGGTTTGCTCGATGGTATGCTCTAGTGCAGAACTCAGAGTTCAAAGTAATGTACATAATAATTTTACTAAATAAGAAAGCTCTATTAATATACTATTCACATGTCCAGGAGAGAGGAAGAGGTGGTGAGAGCAGAGCAAGTGTCCCTTCCATTTCCTAATTGCCACTTAATTGATCTAGTTGGCTGTCACTGATTATGACATATTGAAAAGAGTTGTGTATTGAGTGATAGGAAGTAACTCAAGTTACAGGGGTGAGTGGTTTCAGTTTGTAGGTTCTGACTCTGTGAAGGTGCAAAGTGGGCTCCAAACTTCTCAGAGATGTGAAGCTTGAGGTTCTTCAAGGTCCAGATAGAAATAGGATATTAAGATAGCTGGAGAATATTAATGCTAGAAACTCAGGCGCTTCCAGAATTTTAAATTCTTATAAGTTTAAACAGCAAGGAACTTTTTCACGATCTCAGTTTTTAACTGAGAAGCCTAGATTCTGTCCACCATCAACACTGCAATCTTTGTATCTAACCTCAGATCAAAATCCCTTAGAACAGGTGTCAAGGGCTTGAAAGTGCATTTTTCATATGGTGTATTTTTATCTGGCATGTATATCTGTACATTACTCTTATCTGATAAATTATCTGTTTATATGAGGTTTGTATGTTTTAGTACCCGGATCTACCATGCAGATGATTAATAAATTATTCATTTTATTTATCACTCTGGTTCATCTGTAACTGGATAAGTGACCATCTAATGAAAACTTGGATTTTGATAAAAGGCCTTTACACAAATCTGATGAAAAAGGCTTATCATAAATTATAGTGCAGACCTGGATGTTTTCAGTTAGTATATGAAATTTAGTATTCTGTGAAAGTCGTTCTTTAATCAAATAATATTTTTAGAAAAAATGTCTAACCCAAGTGACTCGTTTGCCACATTATGGGTAATATGGGGAAACTTTTGTAAACTGGGATGTTATTGAACCGTTATTGTCCTGTTTCAGATTCTATTTGAAATGCACTTTCTAACCCATTTCTTATAGCCCATGTTCAGACACAGTAATTGCAACTAATTTACTGTATTACTGGACTTTGTGTTCAGTTCTAAGACAGGAGGTAATTCAGTATTTCTACGCAGGGATACTGAAGGGAATAAAAAAGTTATCTGGCAATCCCTTTATTTTGCCTGTGCTGTTTTACTTATGTAAAATCACAAAGCTATAACAAAAGAAGTAATAATAGTTGGCATTCCTTCCTTTTTTTCTCCCTGTTTGTAGACTTTTATTTCCTATTCTCTTTAGAAACAGATGTCAATTTTATTTGTATTAAGCCATATATAGCTTTCTTTTCTGAAGGGTTTAATTGTGCTTTAAACTGTGTGTCAGATTATATTAGGGATTAAGCTAAAACTACCAGGTTTATTTCTCATAAGATTTATTAAGTTGGTTTTAAATCTTAATTACCCTAAAGGTATTAGAGTGAACTACTTTAATACACATCTTTATTCAAGGGGATACAAGAAGATATTGTTTAAAATTAAAGCAGATGGGTTTTACCAATACTTAATGAAGTATTTATAAGCATTTACACTAATTTCATCTGGTAGGTCTATGAAAGATTAATTAAAACAGCATTATTAGTATTTGTATTGCATGCTGAGCAACAGGACTCCCAGTTCTTTCAGTAGTGTTCTGTGTCTTTTCAAAGTGTGTGGGACTAATATGATTTTTAAATATTCTCCAAATTTGGATTTGTAATTCTAAGAACGTGTATTTAAACTGAACAGTCAAAATCAAACATATGTTTGTAATATATTTTGTTTTTTCTTGGGTTTTGATTTCTCACTGTACCTTATTACTTGCAGAACAAAAGAGCTATCATAGGTATCACTACTAGTAGGTGAACTGCAAAATAAAGGAGCTTTTATACATTGCCTCTTTTTGGTTGCTTTGGCACATTTTGTATAAAATACTTAGAAGTTATGGGAAATATGCTGTTTTAAAACAAAATTCAAATAATCAGATCTGGCCTTAATTTCAGATTTTAAAATGTGCACTAATAATTATACAGTAATATATGTTTGCAATATGTTTCAAATCTCTAGACATACCGATCACAGAGACTAGAACCTTTGGTTTCTGTGTGATGAAATTTAGGAAGTCATTAATACAACCCAATATGTGGTGTTTCCTGTTGGAATTATTTTATACCCAAAGCTGGGAAACAACATACTATTGAAATGAAAAATAATATAAAGACAATGGAACAATCTAACTTCAGCAGATAATAAGATCAATGAAAGTGTTGAAGAGAAAATATTATTAGGATAGAATGGAAGAAAATAGTGAGAGTCACAAAAAAACATGCATGGCCTCATTCTTAATGTAATTTTTGTATGCATTGCATATCCTTGTCAGATACTGAAGCTGTTTGCTTTGAAAGGGGAATGAATGACTGTGAAAACTACCCTTCACTTCTCCAGCTGCATAAATTTTGTAAACTTGTATAATCACTGATACTCTGCTAAAGTTTCTAATTTATGCATATGGTATCCAAAAGTAATTCTTCCATAAATTCAGCTTCAGGACTGTCTTACTAAATACCTTCATTCATGATCAGAAGTAAAAGTGAGTATGCACCTTTCTCTCATAGCGTTATTGGATAAAGAAAATAAATAAATTTCTAGGACATTTACACTGTATCTTAGGCTTGCCGAATAAGCGTGCAGTATTACCTGGTGGCAGAAGTGTATAACAGTGGGAAGACTCAAATTCTTTGTGTCAAGGAGTTAATAAATAACTAAACCCCTTACTTTCAAACCAGCAGCAAAGCAATCTGTTCTTGTCAGTTAGAAGTGGTTAAATTATGAAAAATTGTCCTCCAAAGATTTAACTCATCCATGAATCTAATTTGTGAACTGTGCAGCATTCTGTGTGTTATGGGCCTGTGTATGTCATATTTTCTATATTAAGAGTAGTGAGATATGACCTATGCCACTGTTAGTTTATGCATTAATTAGGTAATATCTCCAGGCAGGGTAATGAACTGTAAGATATGTATAGCCTAACAAAATAGCTAATTCATTTTCTGCAGGGGGAGTATTTTAATTAACTTATAGGTGTTATCATGTGTCTGAACATAATTCTTTAAATGGTGATTTAAAAAATGCTGCTTAGCCCAGTAGAAGTAGATAGCAATGTTTGATCAATTTAAATGAATAAACAAATATATAAAAGAAAGGGGAAAATATAATTGTGACAATAAAGAATCATTTTGTTTAAGTATATAAATCAATTTGTATGGATAGAGGACAGCATTACAAATCCTATGCATTAAGTGAGTTGTGACAAATTATACTGTTGGGGTCAACTTGAGCAATGGGAAAGGGGTGGGGAAATAAACTGGTATCTTGGTGAGAGTCAATAGAAGAGAAGGCCTAATAGAATTGTGGTTTATGAAAATGTTCCTTTTTAAAATGAAACCACTAGAAAAAATAATTCTATATACATAATATTCAGATAAGTTTGCCTGTATTACTTTTCCTGGTCTTTGTCCCAAACAAAACTTCAAGGGACAAGATTGCAGGAGAGCTGCTCTAACATAACAACGTAAGGAGATATGGTGGAAGGAGGATACTTTTTCCCATTTTCTAAAGTGAAAAAACTTAAAAAAAAGTCATCTTGCAATGAAAACACTTCTGCCGACATTGCCAGCTAGTACCACTCAGAGGTTTCACCCTTTCTAGTTTTAAATGTTGCCTGCTAAAGAATCACATGTCTTTTTGAGCAGATCAGATGTAAAGAAGATCCAAAGAAAATCGAATCTTTTGCCTCTTCCAGTTTACTTTAAGGCTTCTAAAAACATTACATGGTCTTCTCTTTGCAACAATCAAGCTTTGGTCTTTAATGATGAAAGAAATTTCCTTCTATGTCTGTAACATGCTGATGTCTGGATTAGTTACCCAGATACTGATACAAAACCAACTGAATTGTGGCTGGAAGAGCTTCTGGAGGGAAAAGTGGAAAAGTGCATTTTGAGGGAAAAGGAATGAGAATGAGTTCATATTAATAGCATTTATCTCAAAATAGCATTTAGCTCATCTGTAATATATTTAATGTTTGGGTCCAAAAAAGGTCACAAAGGAGAAGGAACAATGTCATGATTTATGAAGTGAGGAAAACGATGTTTTATAAAGGTGAACTGCATTGTCTTGTAGCATATGTCATGGTACTTTTTTAGGGCGAGTAGTAATTGTAATTGGCTTACTTTCTTGAAAAATGGTTACTGAAATGTTTGTTTCTTGTTGGTGTTTACAAATGAAGAAACATTTTTTGTGTTCAGATTTTATTTAGATACATAAATCCAAAGGTATTACCATAAACAGAACTGAAAATACAAATTAACGCTGGTTTTAGAGGTAAACAGCAATAGCCTGTTTTAAACAAAATGCTGAACACAGAGTCATAGAATCATAGAGTGGTTTGGATTGGAAGAGGCCTTAAATATCATCTAGTTCCAACTCCCCTGCCATGGGCAGGGACACCCTCAACTAGCCCAGGCTGCTCAAAGCCTCATCCAGCCTGGCCTTGAACACCTCCAGGGATGGGACATCCACAACCTCCCTGGGCAACCTGTTCCAGTGTCTCACCACCCTCATAGTGAAGAATTTCTTAATTTCTTCTTATTATCTAACCTAAATCTGCCCTCTTTCAGCTTAAAACCGTTACCGCTCATCCTACCACTACACTCCCTGATAATGAGTGCCTTCCCATCTCTCATGTAGCCCCCTTTAAGTACTGGAAGGCTGCTGTAAGGTTTCCCCGGAGCCTTTTCTCCAGGCTGAACAATCCCAACTCTCTCAGCCTGTCCTTGTATGGGAGGTGCTCCAGCCCTCTGACCATCTTTGTGGCCCTCCTCTGGACTCTCTGTGGCAGATCCTTGTCCTTCCTATGCTGAGGACATGAAGAAATCTAACTTCTACTTTTCTTTATTTATTCACAATCTGTTTTGACACTTTTAAGAAATGCTATGTACATGTAAATGTCTATTTCATATAGAAATGCACATAACAATTTCTTACTTTCATTTAAAAAAGCAAATGTAGGGCATATTACAGCAATAATATTTAGTAGGAAGCTATTACAATGAGCCTAAATCTTTAAGACTTTTAAACGATTCAGAAGTATTTCAAGATGAAAGGAAACCTGTTCTGTAGGAAATACCCGCTATAGACATAACGCTGAATGAAGTTGCTGGCTGATTTTACAATGGAAACTAGTAATCTTCTCCTGTGTTACTTTGCTTGAATTACATGGTACAGTGTTTCGACAGAGTTGCCAGGATCCGCTCTACGCTATAACAGCCAGACTCCCCTGTGATGTATTTTCCCAGATTTTATTTTCACCGTGGGAGGTGAATAAAACAATAAATGTGTCTGCAACAAATGCTTAACCCACTTAGCAATGCCCATGCATCGTTGTCTTTATTGCCTGCTAGATGTCGTGGTGCATAAATCACCTAATTGCATAGTGAAAGAATCGTATGTCTGTAAAAGAAATGGCTTACAGAAGTCTTTTATGAGCTCTGGATTTTGTCCAGCATTATCTGTACTTTTCGAGCTGGCTTTTTGAGTGACTTACGTAGCTTACTAGGGAAGAGCATTAAATGAATGAAGCATGGGAAATATTACATGTAACAGAGAGCAAGCAAAGGTCTGATTTGGTCATATTTCAAAGAGAATACATGAAGAAATGTGGGTTTATTTTAAAATGTATTTTAATGCAAATTATTGCTAGTAAACTTTATTCTCTACTTTCAGACTAACAGAATTACTTTTCTTTCTCTTACAGAATAATGATATAATCTATTACAATGCAAAAGATGATCAGAATGATGTAAGTAATATGTTTCTTTTTGTTTCAATGGTTGTAATATCAGAAAAATAAGGGATTGAAAAGATTAATCAAACTCTAACATTTAAATATTTTGCAGAAGTAAGAACCTAAGAACTTAGAAGCATCTTTAAAAGTTTCCTCAAGAGCCAGATAATATTTTATGTTCTATTTCTCAACATCTGGCTTCCCTCATAGAGTCTTGAGTTACTTATCAGGCAGGAAATGTGCTGGTAGGAAGGAAAAAAAAATCCTGACAGCAGTATCATTCAGTTTTTGAAATGCAATAAAATTGTAATTATAAAACTGGAAAATCAAAGTGATAAAAGTAAATAATTTACTTTACTCTGAAGGAACTATTTTCTGGGCCTATTTTCCAAGCTCATACTGCCTTCTGTATTCTTTATAAGAAATATTTTACATGAGTGGAAAGCAGATGTAAAATGTTACTGAATATTTTTATGCACTTTGTGATCGCGCATATGACCATAATAAGCTTTGGGGAAATTGAAAATCCAGTCCCAAGTTTTAGACAAAATGTATGATATTTCAATTTTTGGTGCTACTAAAACTCTTATTTTAAGTGATTTGAAGTTTTATAACTATTAAAAATCTTAATGTCTTCTAGGGAGAAGACAAGTTATCTTCACCTTCACTTGAGCTAATACAATTGCGTGTCTTCATTATAAATTTAATTTATAAAACCACTGAAAAAATGTTGTAAATGTATTAATCAGAAGTGCCAGCATGCTTCATTTGCACTTTTTAATCAAGTATTCTTTAGAGACTGATGGCATCACTATTTTAATTGATGCTTCTGCTGTAAGGCAATTAAAGAAGGTACATAGATCATGTCAAGCAGAACTATTTGATACACTTATGTGGAGTTACAAGTGCTGGAATTCAGATGTAACAAGCAAGTCTACCATCCTGAGTTTTAACATTTCCATGCTTTAAGTAAAATTCATTAATTCTAACCTAAATTTGAAAGATATTGGTCTTTTCTGAATAAATTCTCCTGGGATTGCAGGTGTTAATCATTTCTGGAAACAGGATTGCAAATTTTAAACACTGGATTTGGGATCTAAATGCACCATATAGGGATGGTAGATTATGGTGTGAAGTAAAAGATCCTGATGTATCTGTTATGGTTAAATAGTATTGGGAAAAGTCTTAAGGTGACTGCTTCTACAGGATGAATCCAAACCTGTTAGGCAAGGCGGGAAAGAAAATGCTGTTCCATACTTCAGTCTAATTTTCTTTTCCTTGCCTCAGGAGTTATTTTTCCCATAAGAAAAATAAAAAAAAATAATAAAAAAAAACAAAAACAACCCACAAAAAAATAAAGAAAAAAAACCAAAATTTATTCCATCAGGTGTCCTATTTGTATTTCTATGTCAGTTTTACTTCTTTTTCTGTATTTTTGAACTCTTGCAGTATAAGTTTATAATAACCTTTATTATTGAGTTAAGAACAGTCCCTTATGAGTCAGGCCCGATCTGTCAGGAAGCGAGTAACACTTCATGTGGCATCAGCAACACAGAGTGTAATACCAAAACCCAACACCAGCTTGAGTTTTTATTTTGAAATGTTTTGTATCACAATGGAATATTTTAAGTCCTAGCAATTTCAGCTTAGTGGGCTGAAATATTTTGCAGATCTGTGCTGTAAGGACTGTAAAATATAAAAATGTAGCATTGAGATTGTGGTTCTGCTTGAGTTGCCAGTATGTTTATAGGGCTGTATGTGTTGAAATAAGTATTTTTCTTTCCTTCGTAACAGTCTTCAAATAAAAGGTTAAAGAGGGAAAAGGAAGAAAAAAAGGAGTTTTTTTGTTTTGCTTTTAATCTCTTTATTATAAGTTTAGAAAACAATGCAAAGGGAACAGATAACAAGAAAGTACATTATTTACAAGCTCTGCTTGTTTGAGAGTGTGTGCTTCCTACCAGTCATTTCAATTTATTTGGCTAGCTGAGCAGAACAAATGTTTTGACTTAAGGAGACACTATTAAAAAGTTCCCCTTGAGTTCTAATTACAGCATGAAAAGAGAGGCCACTCTCAGATATCTCAGCCACTGATATCTTGCTTGTTCAGCGTATCTGCTGAGGGCTGGATTTGTTCATCTTAGAACATTTGTTCATCATATACACTCAAATTCTGTTTCTGAGCATCCAAAGAAGAGCAACGGAGCTGGTGAAGGGTCTAGAGCGCAAGTCTTGCGAGGAGTGGCCAAGGGAACTGGTGTGGTTGAGCCTGGAGAATAGGAGGCTGAGGGGAGACCTTATTGCTCTACAAGCCTGAAAGGAGGTTGAAGCGAGGTGTGTGTAGGTCTCTTCTCTTATTGCTCTACAAGCCGAATGAGAAAAATCAGCTTCAGGTTGTGCCAGGGGAGGTTTAGATTGGATATTAGGAAAAATTTCTTCACCGAAAGGGTTGTCGAGCATTGAAACGGGCTGCCCAGTGAAGAGTCACCATCCCTGGCAGTATTTAAAAGATGTGTAGACGTGACACTTAGGGACATGGTTTAGTGGTGGAGTTGTCAGTTAATGGTTGGACTCAATGAACCTAAAGGTATTTTCCAATGCAATTCAGTTTTCCAATACAATTTTCCAATTCCAATTTCCTAAACAATTCCATGATTCTTGCTATTCAGTAAAGGTGAATATTTCATAACGATGCTAAACTTCATCCTCCTTCAGTTACAATACTTGTATCAATTCTTAATAAACAAAAAAATTTTATTTCTATTATAGAAAAATAACAGTTATTTAGAGATGTCATTTATACATGCACATTTGGACCCCTTTAAAAGGCACAGTATTTCAGGAACCACTAACATGTACTTCCCAATGAGGTCTCTTCCATGTGTCTTGAGCTTTTCACCATTATTTTTTCTATACAAATATTTATTTTAAAAATTTAAAATGTAGGAATTCTTTTCAACAGTAAAGTTGAGGCTGATTAAATAAATGCAGATTAGGAATCCAAATAAAAAATATGTTCTAATTGTAGCACTTTGTTGGGAGTAGAAAGTTGTGGGTGTGCTTCCTGATGATTTGCATCTCATTAAAGTGGTAAGAATAAGTTAAATATTTGTTGGTAAAACACTTTGGAAGTGTGAAAATAGGTATATTTGTGCCTATGCTGTCATTGTAATCAGCAATCTAATCTAACTTAAAAGAGGAAGCAGTAAGAATGAGGTGGTCAGTGATCTGATACTGAATGTCTGCTGAGAAAACCTGAATCCACATCTAAACTGTGTATGCAAACATCACAGACTCTTCTCCCCAGTTGATGCTTGAACAACTGCTGGAGTTCTGCTTCCAGGTCCTTTGCCAGTATTTGTGAAATGAGTGAGACAGCTTAGGTGGCATCTTCTTTTATAGAGAGAGATTTTAATAGAATCTCTGCAGCACTGGCCAGTAGAACTGCTTCTGCCGTCCCTTCTTTGCTTTCTCTAACAGGTTCTTTTTGCTCTTCCATGCTGTGAGCCTTCATTTAATCAGAGGACATGATATTATGTTTTTTTTTAAGTACAAGTAGCAATTATTAGTAGTAGCAATTTAATTATTAAAATTAGTTATCTAAGTTAGTCACTGTGGATACCTCTAGGGAGCTCTTCAGTTTATTTTGAGATAGGTGTCCAAGGTAGGATGAATCTCCTCTATATGTGTGTTTCTCACTGTTGAACAGGTTCCTGTAACAGACCCTTTTAAATCTTAACTTTTAGATGTTGAAGAATTAGAAGAAATTAATCTCACAGATCCTGTCTGACAGTCTTTATTTGTCTCCACTCATCCTTCTAAAATTATGGCTTTATCAGAAGAATAATTCCCCAGCTTAATTTCTGTGTATTTTTTCTGGTGTATGTTAATATGCTGCAGTATAGTTTACTTTCCTTATTCGTGTTTATGTACTACATTCAGGAGATCCTTCTCTCTCATTTTTCCACTGCTGTCTCAATGGACCTTTTTGAATCTAATGACTGTGCTTGCTTGTGAAGACCAGTCACCAACCATTCTTTGGCTTTTGGATTTCTCAGTCTTTCAGATAAAACAATCATTTTGCAACCCCTTAGTCCAACAATCAGTAATATAACTTTTGTACTCTTTATCCCACAATAGCAATTAGATTCTATTTGCTTATTTCCCCCACAGCACTGTAATGTGTGAGCACTTCATAATAATTAATGAGTTCTATCCTCACAACAAGGTAGGAGGTATTATAATCCCATTTTTCATATCTCATAGGAAGATAATGACCAAACTTGTAATTTAATTTAAGTCCTATTCCCTAGAACCCTTTCAGTTTGATGATATATTGCAGTCTGTGTCATGCACTTTAATTTGCAAGTGTCAATTGCTTGTGTTGTATGACTTTTTGGACAAATGCTGTGGTGCTTTTATTGGACAACTGATTGGTACCACATTAAGATGTCCTTTCCCATAAGTTTTAATATTGCTTTGCCTGTTTTCTCTTCTTGTCCTTTGTACCCCACCCTATTTATAGTCATCTTTGCTTCACTGTTATGTTCTTTCCTCTTTTTTGTACTGGCCTCCATTTTGTTTCAAGTGATTCCACATTTGCTTTATAGATCCTTTCTAAATCTTATTTTTCAGTTTACAGATGTTCAGGTAATCCACCTCTCCACTACTCCACTAGACACTGAATTACTCGATTGTTTAATTTGCATTCTTCTTGATTCCTTCCTTAATGTTTCTCTCATCTCCTCCTTGCATCTTGCTCCTTTTCTACCTTTCTTTAGTGTAATTTCTTGTCATGGTTTTATGAACTCCTTCCTACATAAGCTACAACAGAAGACTGAATTTTTTCAGTGATTTAGCTGAAAGAACTGAGTATTACAAACAAACAAACAAAAGTTTCTTTAACATGAAACCAGACATGCCTCACTGGAAGTTTGCAGTTCTTCTGTAGGTCTTACTCATTAGGCTTTAATTGGGAGCAGCCAGATGTATCTCCTGGCCAGAGCTGTGTGTTAGCACAAGTGATTTATTAGAGATTTTCCTCATACAGTCCTGTGTTGGACTGCAGTCATGACTAAGCAGTATTTCTTGTGCAGTTATTGGTCATGGATTAAGAGATAGTAGCACTTTTTATTTTATTTTACTGATTTAACGTGAAGGCTCTAGAATCTCGGGTCCCTTTGGGAAGTAAGTACCTGCACAAAATGTGAGTTCACTTTGTGACTAGGGTCAGCGTGTGGGTTCCACTAGAGCGAAGCAATCTGGAACATGCCTATGACTGTTTTAAACATGAAAAACTGGATTTTATTACCTTATAAAATTTGCAGGGAGAAGGTTTTGAAAAAAAAATATAATCTGCCTTTGACACATGGACCAAAATATTAATTGACTGATATTTAATGGAGATTTTTTGAATTTGAACTCTGACAAATTAGCCTGTGTCTGTGACAAAATGTTCTGATTCTTGGTGATATGACATGGATTTTGTTGGAGGTTTTTTGTTGTTTTTTACTTATCACTGTAACTGATATTATCTATACAGATAAAAGCCCTATTATAGTAATTTTCATGTAGACAAGGGAGACATTTTGCCAAGGTAGTTCGCTCTTAGACTGACCTAAGCTATAAGGCTGAGAGAATATTTGTGCTAGCATAAATTCTCTCTGCCATTATGAAAGACTGTCAGAGTAAGACTGTTGATACATCTGCATGGTGAACATTTTTAATTCCTTAGAAAAGGAATTTCTAATCTGTAATACCTTCATATTTTTCAACTGTATTTTTATTAAAATATAGCTTGAATATTAATGTATTTTTGGTAGTACTTGGAATTAATAATTAAGTCCATAATATACCTAAAATTTTATTAAATTGGGGGGGGAAATTTGATACATTCCCATAGATTTCCTATTTCCATTTTCAGAAAATACTTCCTGGTATACATATATGTCTAATATATAACATATGCATAGATGTTACTCTTTTAAGTTATATTTTAGATATCCTAGAACATACTTATTTTAGTACATACACTGAAAAATTTCCCTTTGAATTAGTATGTTTGAAAATGAACTGTCCTAAGCGGGTGGATCCATATTTTATATAGAACAAAGTAATTATGCTTTGAGGTGTTGTATCTCTCTCACTGCAGTGTCTAACAAAAATAATGTTTATGGTTAAAATATACACTTCTTGCTGTAGTGAAGATGAAGAAAAACCCTGTTAAAAGATAGCACACAGCTTCTTATCATTAGTATACAGGGAGGAAGAGTAAGCAGGAAAACCATTTTTTGTGTTCTTTGGTCTTACATCTGCTGCTCATCCTTTGTATACAAGAGGACTTACTGTTATTTCTAATAATTTTATGGTACCTTTAATTTCATATCTTTTAGTAAAATACATACTCTGGTGTTTTTGCTGTGTGCTTTCTTCTTTCAGACCTGGAATCCAGTGTTATAGTTTCTAACAGTGTGATTTGGAGGCCATTTGTTGGAAAATTAGAACTGATAGTGAGGGCATGATTGACACTGGCTGCTTTAGTACCAAGACTTTTTGCATTGTTCACTGAGGAATTTGTGCCTTTTACCAAGTATCACTGCGAAACATGTCAGGTCTTTTCATTTCAAGGTATTATAGGTAAGCTTGAGTCTAACCCGTGGGAAGGAAAGGCATTCCTTTGAGATTCCTATTGAAATTACAATGATCTATTGCCACAAGGAGCAGGGCTTTTGCTGCTTNTTTTTTTTTTTTTTTTTTTGTATTCTGGTTAAAATACTAGATGGCAGATTTATATTCCTTTATTCAAATTTGTGGAAGTCTTCTCTTCTCCCAAATGAATATATGTTTGAGGCTGCAATGAAAAATACATGATAATGAAATATATGACTGCCCCAAAGCTATCTCCTACCTGTGAAACAGAGTTATGAAATAATAATGGTGAGAGTGATAACTGCAGTTGTCAATGTCCTAAAAAAGATGAGGATGTTCTTAAAGTGGAGAATCCTACCTTAAAGGCAAATTTGCACAAAAGAGCAGTGCTTGAAGTCTCCCTATGGAGGCTAAGTTTATGCCACACCGAAGATCAGAATTCAGCCCTAAAGCTAGTGATTCATCATTGTAATGGAAAAATTCTTCCTTCAGGATATTTCCTACTAATATCAAATGCATGAGTGATAACAATTGCCGTGAATGCATTGTAATTGTTTATTGATAAATAAGAGCAACTCCAAAAGCTGAACTTGTTACAGAATGTTTATAGCATTTGAAGTAGTGATTTTTAGTGAGTGCTCTGTTGCCTGATTATACATAGCAATGTTGCACGAGCGTTTTGACAAGTCACTTTGAAAAGTGTGGGTCACATTGAGATTTTTTAATTGGTCAAACCAAGACAAATGACTGAATTGGTTGTTTTCATATGGTTGATTGAAGATAGAAGTAGGCTTTGAAAATTGCAAGTCAGACCAAGAAAACTGGAATGGATCACTTATAATATTTTGGTAAGATTTAATATTAAGTCTCAAGCTAGATAAATTACTAAAATCTTTAAGTTCTATTTTCAAGTTTAAGAATTTTTTTATAAAAGACAATATGCTGAAAGGTGCTCCCTCTGTGGTTCTGCTGATCTACCGCTTACTCACATCTCATGAAGTAAGTGACCAAATGAACCCTTCATCATAAGTATGGATGAGAAGAGGTAAATATAATTACAAAACTGGCTTTAATATTCACAGAATCACAGAATCACAGAATCACAGAATGTTAGGGATTGGAAGGGACCTTGAAAGATCATCTAGTCCAATCCCCCTGCCGGAGCAGGAACACCTAAATCAGATCACACAGGAACGCATCCAGGCGGGCTTTGAATGTCTCCAGAGAAGGAGACTCCACAACCTCTCTGGGCAGCCTGTTCCAGTGCTCTGTCA